>VWYE01002728.1:0-34641 GCA_013398995.1 Alaudala cheleensis
CCTTCCCAAGGCATCACTATCAGGACCCCACCCCTCAGGGATGCTCTTCCCCCAGGATCTCTGGGCACTCCCAGCACGAGGTGCTCGTGGCCAGGAGGGGTGGTCTCACTGTCATCCTGCTCACAGTGCCAAACACCACCTTTCCCTTGCATTTTTCACCGGAATCTCTTCCCCNGCATTTTTCACTGGAATCTCTTCCCTTGGAGGTTCTTAAAATCCATCCAGACACACTCCTGAGCAGCGTGGCCCCTCTCCCAGTGTGTGCCCTGAACGGCAACACACGAGGCCTTGTCTCAGTGGGCAATAAGAGGACAAAATTTGAATGACATCTCCATTTTGACCCATCCTGAGGCAGAACAGCTTCCAGAGGAAGGGGCAGGTGTGCAGTGTGTTCAACTGCTTCTGTCCAGGCAAAACTCAGCAGCAGGGAACCACAGAATCACAGGGTGGTTTGGGTTGGGAGGGAACTTAAAGGACATCTCATTCCAACCAGAACAACTTCCACTATCCAGGTTGATCCAAGCCNATCCCAGGGTGATCCAAGCCCCGTCCAACCTGGCCTTGGACACTTCCAGGGATCCAGGGGCAGCCACAGCTTCTCTGGGCACCCTGTGCCAGGGCCTCACCACCCTCACAAGGAAGAATTTCTTCCTCACATCTAACCCAAATCTCTTTTAGTTTAAAATCGTTGCCCCTTATTCTATCACTCTCTTCCCTAAAGTCCCTCTCCCTCTTTTTGGAAGTGCCCTTTAGGCACTGGAAGTGGCCCTAAGCTCTCCCTGGAGCCTTTTCTTCCCTAGGCTGGACACCCCCAGCTCCTTCAGCCCCTTCCTCAGAGAAGTCAATATGACAACCACTCTTCCTGAGAGCAGGAAAATGTCATTACCTGTCTGTCTAACTGTGGGCTTTGCTCCTTGTGTCCCCCAGCTCCAGCAGCAGCAGCCCAGAGTCCCCTCAGCCACATGGAGTGTGGGCAGGGGGCTGATTCAATGACAGCACCTCATAGCTGGAAATAAAGGGCCTTAAATGAAATCCATCGCAGCTCTGAGGCCACAGCTGCAGGTGAAGGACCAGGAAATATCTGTGAGAGCTCAGTAAGACAGGCAGCAGGTTCTTTATGAGGGTCTCACAAGGTGCAGTGGAAACGGCTTTGGTTTTGTAGGGGCTGTGCCAAAGACTTGTGATCATGTGTGTGTGGTAATAGATTTTATAAAAATCTCTTAAAAATAAGGATTAATGGAACTTACACTTTCAGGGCTGGATTTTGCAGAGCTGGGTTATCTCAGCTCCCAACAAGGGTTACACCTCCAAAATCAGTGAAGAACCAGAGTTGCTGATTCTGAGAGCTTTGTGAGTGCTCATCCCTCACAAATATTTTTGGCTAAGCTGGTAAATAAATAAATATATTCACTAAAAAAAAAAAGAGCCATATCCCCAAAAGCCCAGTTCTCCCATCCTTCCCTGTGGGGAGAGAGGAGAGAATGATTTCCATAATCCTGCCCTCAGCCTGGAGGGAGGGACACTAATGACACCAAATGGATTTACATCTCTCACCAAGGATCCCCTTTTCTCGGGAATGTAATGCCAGGGGATGATTCCCCACCACATCTCCCCCTCCCACAGCAAAACCATGGGGTGAAAACCATCCAGCTCCTGCTTTCTGTTCCTACTGGATCTCTCAGAATGCTTTTTCAGCCCTCCCAGCTCCAGGTGAGCCGAGGGGACGGGTGGGGGACAGCAGGAGAGAAGAGGGGAGTAACAAAATCCTTTCAGACAGTTCCAACAGGCAGAGCAGNAAGAAGGATGAGACCTCACAGCCTGAGGCTGTAACTGGACAATTAAACCCCAATGTGCAAATAGACCAAAACTTATAAAAGTGTGAGACCTCGTGACCTGGGATCCATTTTGTGACCATTTTGGGTCCATTTCGTGCCCATTTTGTGACCATTTCTAGTCCACCTTGGGTGTAGCCCTGGCCAGGCTCTTGTCCTGCCCAAGGTGTATCCTAGAGGCCTTTCAATAAATATTCACTTTATTCTCCAGCTCTGTCCAGTCTCTGTTCCAGCTCAGCCTTCCCAAGGCATCACTATCAGGACCCCACCCCTCAGGGATGCTCTTCCCCCAGGATCTCTGGGCACTCCCAGCACGAGGTGCTCGTGGCCAGGAGGGGTGGTCTCACTGTCATCCTGCTCACAGTGCCAAACACCACCTTTCCCTTGCATTTTTCACCGGAATCTCTTCCCCTGGAGGTTCTTAAAATCCATCCAGACACACTCCTGAGCAGCGTGGCCCCTCTCCCAGTGTGTGTTCTGAAGGGCAGCACACGAGGCTTTGTCTCAGTGGGCAATAAGATGACAAAACTTGAACGGCAACTCCATTTTGACCCATCCTGAGGCAGAACAGCTTCCAGAGGAAGGGGCAGGTGTGCAGTGTGTTCAACTGCTTCTGTCCAGGCAAAACTCAGCAGCAGGGAACCACAGAATCACAGGGTGGTTTGGGTTGGGAGGGAACTTAAAGGACATCTCATTCCAACCAGAACAACTTCCACTATCCAGGTTGATCCAAGCCCTGTCCAGCCTGGCCTTGGACACTTCCAGGGATCCAGGGGCAGCCACAGCTTCTCTGGGCACCCTGTGCCAGGGCCTCACCACCCTCACAAGGAAGAATTTCTTCCTCACATCTAACCCAAATCTCTTTTAGTTTAAAATCGTTGCCCCTTATTCTATCACTCTCTTCCCTAAAGTCCCTCTCCCTCTTTTTGGAAGTGCCCTTTAGGCACTGGAAGTGGCCCTAAGCTCTCCCTGGAGCCTTTTCTTCCCTAGGCTGGACACCCCCAGCTCCTTCAGCCCCTTCCTCAGAGAAGTCAATATGACAACCACTCTTCCTGAGAGCAGGAAAATGTCATTACCTGTCTGTCTAATTGTGGGCTTTGCTCCTTGTGTCCCTCAGCTCCAGCAGCAGCAGCAGCCCAGAGTCCGCTCAGCCACATGGAGTGTGGGCAGGGGGCTGATTCAATGACAGCACCTCATAGCTGGAAATAAAGGGCTTTAAATGAAATCCATCACAGCTCTGGGGCCACAGCTGCAGGTGAAGGACCAGGAAATATCTGTGAGAGCTCAGTAAGACAGGCAGCAGGTTCTTTATGAGGGTCTCACAAGGTGCAGTGGAAACGGCTTTGGTTTTGTAGGGGCTGTGCCAAAGACTTGTCTGTGATAATGTGTGTAATAGCTTTATAAAAATCTTTTTAAAAATAAGGATTAATGGAACTTACACTTTCAGGGCTGGATTTTACAGAGCTGGGTTATCTCAGCTCCCAACAAGGGTTACACCTCCAAAATCAGTGAAGAATCAGAGTTGCTGATTCTGAGAGCTTTGCGAGTGCTCATCCCTCACAAATATTTTTGGCTAAGCTGGTAAATAAATAAATATATTCACTAAAAAAAAAAAGAGCCATATCCCCAAAAGCCCAGTTCTCCCATCCTTCCCTGTGGGGAGAGAGGAGAGAATGATTTCCATAATCCTGCCCTCAGCCTGGAGGGACACTAATGACACCAAATGGATTTACATCTCTCACCAAGGATCCCCTTTTCTCGGGAATGTAATGCCAGGAGATGATTCCCCACCGCATCTCCCCCTCCCACAGCAAAACCATGGGGTGAAAACCATCCAGCTCCTGCTTTCTGTCCCTACTGGATCTCTCAGAATGCTTTTTCAGCCCTCCCAGCTCCAGGTGAGCCGAGGGGACGGGTGGGGGACAGGAGGAGAGAAGAGGGGAGTAACAAAATCCTTTCAGACAGTTCCAACAGGCAGAGCAGGAGCCTCGGAGCACAGAGATGGCTTGGCTGGAGCAAAAAGAGGCATCCAGGGCATGACACAAGTAGGTCACGCTGCCTCCCACTCCTTGCACCGCGGCAGGAGCAGAGAGGAGAGGGAAGGAGCCTCATCCCTGCCCGCAGGGATTGTGGAGACGCCGCTTCCACCTGGTCCTGGGAGCATGGACAGACCCGGGGTCTGCCCTGCCCCGAGCACCAGCACAGCAAAAGCCTTTAATGCTTCCAAACTGGAACAGTTTTTCAGCCCTAAACTCATCCTCTGCAGGGCAGCCAGGGTGAGCACAGCTCTGCTGCCTCGGGCAGGGAAACAGCCTTAGGATGCTTTGTCCGACTGCAGTTTGGCATCCTCTGCCCCACGTGGGCTATCACACCTCTCCTTTTCGTGTTGTTTGGTATTTTTATCTTCCCATTTGGACATTTTTCCCGGCTTGGAGGGGCCAAAGTTGTCAATGCCAACCTGGCTTTCTCCTCCCTGCTCCTGGGGACTGTCCCTGCTCTGTGGCCACACGGCAAGGGACTGACCTCCAGGGGAAAGAGAGTTTTGTTTCTCAGCCTTCTTCCAATTCCCTGTGGAAAAAAAGTTTGTGGAATTTCTCTGCATTTTGCTTTTGCAATCAAACTTTTGACCACTTTTCAGGGAATTCCTGGAGCCCACATTCCCCTCTGGGTTATCTGGGTTTGGACTCTGACTGGACACATCCTTCCCCACTCCAGGCATTTCCCAGAGCCACGGAGGATTTCAGTTTGGGAAGGCCCTCAAGGAGATTGTTCAGTCAACTCCCCCGTTTTTAATTTCAGTCTCAAAATCACCAAATAGGTGTGGTTTGGGAATTGCCATTGCCACCACTCCTGCTCGGGTCCTGTGTGACTTTGTCCCCAACAATGCAGGGATAAAAAATAAGTGTGTTTTCCTTGTGGATTGTTCCCTGCCCATGGCAGGGGGGTTGGAACGAGATGATCTTTATGGTCCCTTCCAACTGCAGCCACTCTGTGACTCTGTGATCATTTCCCTCCATGTCCATCTCTGCAGTTGGCCTCAGTTCTCCTCCCCATGCCCACATGGATTGATTCCCTGCCAGTCTCCTGGCTGCCTTCATCTCCCCATGCTGCCTCTTCAGATTCCCCTCCTGGCTGCTGGGCTGTTTCCCTGTTATAATTAGGCCTTTCCATGCTGCCAGTCTGGCCATGCTGCCATGTACATGTTCCATGTAAATTCCTGCTGGGATGCAGCAGGGAGGGGCTCCAGAACCAAGAGACTTATTTATTAAATGAAATACTGAGAGAAAAGCTGAAGCCTGGGAGGCAGCACCAAGGCCTGGGAAGCCACAGAACCTCTGTGTCCTGTTTTACCACAACGTGGTAATTCCCCTCCTCTCTGGTCGTCCTGCAGCTGAAAGCAGCACCACTTGTGTTTTGGTAACATCTGAGCACTTTGCATACTGAATATAATAATATTAATATATTATTATATTATTTCTATTAATATTATTATATATATTAACATGTTCATCCTCCTGGCACTCAGGATCCTACTGAGGGTGGGACAATGTTGCTGGTCCTTCGTTCCCACCCCAGGAGCCCTTGGAGACAAATGGCCACAGCACCATCATTCTCAAGCCAGTTAATTAATTTTGCTGAATTCAGTGGGGAGTTTGGCAGGACATAAACTTTTTGTGATTGTTTAGCCCTTTCTTTCCCCTTCTTTTTGTGTGCTTCTCCCTCTGGTCACACCCTGCCTGTCACCCAGGGGAATCCCAAGGCAAAGCAGGGACAGCAGAATTCCCCATTTGTGTACAACACCGTGGATTGATTTAAGTCTGGCTCACTAAATAAACACCAGGGACATCCCCTGCCCTAAAAGGCTGCTTAATTTATCAAGTTCAATCACAACAAGATCCCAGCTGCTGAACTGGCAAAATTCAGCCTGGAAGTCAATGCAAGCAACACGGGGACACAAACAGGATCAGTCGTTTCTCTGCTGAAGAAACAGGATATTATTTCAGTCTGCCTCTAAAGGCAGCTGGGAATTTGGTCCCCAAGGGTTTAAATTGGTCACCAAGGGGTGCAAGTGGTCTGAAACTCATACCAGAGTACTCAGCAAAGCTGAATTCAGACTCCTTTTTAGGGCATGGAAGAGATTTGCCTTAAATGGGAACTGCCATGGGCTGGGTGTAACTTCCTTTCCTAGTTGGTCTCAGTGAAAACAGCACATGGTTTGTGTTATCAATCAACAGGTTTGTGTTATCAATCACCCACTGGCCACTTTCACTGACCAGTGTCCTTTCCAAATCCACTCTTTTAAGTAATGTATTAAATCTTTAGGAGGTTGTCCAGACAACCCAAATGAGCTTTATTAGCTAACTGCCAATAATCCTGTGCTTTTCACAGAAACAGGAAACCCAGGCAGGACTTCCCTGGAAATCACACAGAGAATCACAGAATATCCTGAGTTGGAAGGGATCCATAAGGATCATGGAGTTCAGCTCTCCCTGTTCTCATTGATTTCAGCAGATTTAAAACTGTGGTCAGTGGTGATTTCTGGGGACTCACCCCTGCTCTGTGTCCAGCCAGCCCTCCCAGGAATTGCTGTGGCTTTTCCTGTGGTCCCACTGGCTTTTCCCAAAAGCCCCTTGGTGTTGGGGAAGATGAAAAATTAACAGAAAAGCTTTACAGACACGTGTGTTTAGCAGAAGGCTCTTTGAATGTGGAGGCAGTAAGAGATGAAAAGTAAGTTTTGATATAGAAGAATAGAAAATGTTTAAAAGTAAAGATAGCTGAACCAGTTGTTACCAGTTAACTCAGGAAGCAGAGGTTGAATGAGCTGAAAGAAGGTTTTGTGATTAAGACCAAAGGATTTGTTGACCACAAACAAAAAAAGATGTTTTTACCAAGTAGAAGAATTTCCCACTGTAAGAAAACAGAAGAAGAACTTTGAGCTTAAAATGTAACATACTAACTCACGTGATGAAATAGTTACTAACATAATATGGTAATTTTAGTAGTTTTGATAGGCTGTGGGCAAATGTGAAAGTTTTGTGTAAGATACTGATTGGTTGTTATGTATTAAGGTGCTCAGCAAAGAAAAATATCTAATGCATTGTAACCAGAATTAAAAGGGCTTCAGGTTTGCCTGTGAGCTGCAGCTGGCAGCTCATGGGGATGCCTTGGAAAGGCTGAGCTGGAACAGAGACTGGACAGAGCTGGAGAATAAAGTNNNCCAGGCAGGACTTCCCTGGAAATCACACAGGGAATCACAGAATATCCTGAGCTGGAAGGGATCCATGAGGATCATGGAGTTCAGCTCTCCCTGTTCTCATTGATTTCAGCAGATTTAAAACTGTGGTCAGTGGTGATTTCTGGGGACTCACCCCTGCTCTGTGTCCAGCCAGCCCTCCCAGGAATTGCTGTGGCTTTTCCTGTGGTCCCACTGGCTTTTCCCAAAAGCCCCTTGGTGTTGGGGAAGATGAAAAATTAACAGAAAAGCTTTACAGACACGTGTGTTTAGCAGAAGGCTCTTTGAATGTGGAGGCAGTAAGAGATGAAAAGTAAGTTTTGATATAGAAGAATAGAAAATGTTTAAAAGTAAAGATAGCTGAACCAGTTGTTACCAGTTAACTAAGGAAGCAGAGGTTGAATGAGCTGNTCCAATTCCAGCTTCAGGCTGGGAGGTCTCATCCTTCTTGTTCCTCCCTTCAGTCCACCCTTGTTTGTGCTTTTGGGTCTGGAAGTTGTCGTTGGTCTCCAGCAGGGAAAGGATTTGTTTTGTCTCCCTGCTATCTACTAGCACTTAATTTGAGGCTTAAAACTACACCTGAGACAGCACAGAATTTGTAAAACATAAAAGCTCAAACTTAAGGCATCAATGGGCTTGGCTCTGTCACCCACGACCCATGGCTGTAACCATGCAATAAACTGCATTTTTAAAGAGCCACCTGAAGTCCTGAACTCCTTTTTGATGTTATTCTCCTACACCTTGGACTTACCAGTCCTTGGCTGCCTCCTGAGCCTGGATTTGAGTTCTTTGGGATGCCCAGCCCAGGGAACACCATAATTGCAGCGCCCATCAGTCACGGCGGCTGCCACCGCTCCGCTGCCGCTCCCTGAGAGCCTCTGCTCTGCAGCCCCATTAATGACCGTAATTATTTCCCTGAGCATAAATTGTTCCTAATGACTGCAGTCATTTTTAGCGTGAGAGCACAGCAAATGATGCATCCATGGCACGGGATGAAGCCAAGGAGGAGACCTTTCAAACCCCATGGAACGTCAGGCGCGCTGTTATTCGCAGGGCTTGGCTCGTTCCCTGTTTGCAGATTCAGAAAGTTGTGTCACTTCTCCTTGGCCTCTTTTTGGCTGTGATCACGGGTGGTCTTGGTGTGCGTTTCACTGCCCCACTGCTCCAAATCAGGTATTTTTGCTCCAGTGGGAGAGCCTCTTCCAACCGCTGGTCACTGAGTGGTTTGTAAAATTGCCAGATATTTCAAGAGAATCTGTCAAATCAAATCTGTCTCCAATAATTCAGCACTCCAAGCTGCAGATTATAGGTAGGCTCCTTCTTTGAAACCTACAAAGCTTTGTTGTTTTTTTTTTTCATGCCCATCACTCCATTTAATCACCACTCCTTTAGTCTCTGCTTTGGGGCTCTGTCAGAAGTATCTGACAGAATGGAAGCCTTGGGTGTAATTTTCTTAGAAGACTTCATCACACATGATTAACTCATTTGTCGTCTTAATTAGACCTTGATCCTGGACGACTATTGAAGGATCTATAAGTTGATATTAGATTATTGGAGTAGCTAATTGTGCCCTGGGCACAGGCACCAAGGATTGACTCTGCAAAGCACCGAAGGCAGAAACACCCACGGTGCTGCCACAGCATCCAGGTGAGGGACAGGGCTGAGTGACAGTCAGTGACTTCTGCTCCTGGGATGTCANTGACAGAATGGAAGCCTTGGGTGTAATTTTCTTAGAAGACTTCATCACACATGATTAACTCATTTGTCGTCTTAATTAGACCTTGATCCTGGACGACTATTGAAGGATCTATAAGTTGATATTAGATTATTGGAGTAGCTAATTGTGCCCTGGGCACAGGCACCAAGGATTGACTCTGCAAAGCACCGAAGGCAGAAACACCCACGGTGCTGCCACAGCATCCAGGTGAGGGACAGGGCTGAGTGACAGTCAGTGACTTCTGCTCCTGGGATGTCGTCACCACCCAGGATTTGTGGGGTTTTTTCCTCAAGCTCCAGCATCCTTAAATCATATTGTTATTGGAGAGTCTTTGCTTCCATTAAAGAGGTGCTTCTGTCTGTCACACTTGTTAAGGAAAGCGATTTGAGTAGTGCCTCAAAACTTCAATAAAAAACTCTATGGCGTTATTCCTAATGCCACCAATTTGCAGAGGGAAAGGTTTCCCAGGAGCTGGGGTTAACTGCACTTTCCCTGCAGGATTGGCAGTCCCAGGGAAGCAGGAGGCTGTGTCTGAGAGGAACTTGCTGGGTCGGAGTGGCTGCAGACAGCACAGCCCCGAGGCTCCTGGTGCTGTCACAAGAGGTCTCAGCTGTCATTTGTGGGAGCAGGTGCCCTTCCAGCCCTGCTGCTGGCTGGGAGGGCTCTGACTGTGGTGACTGGGCTGGGCCTGGCTCAGGGGTGGGCAGAGGTGTCTATGTCCATGTGTAGGTGTGGCAAATCAGTGTATCTCTCTCGTTCTCCTGGATGGGCAGGAGCCTGGATGGGGGGGGTTAGATCCTCCCTGGCCTGTGTCAAAAACAGTGGTGGCTTTTGGTCTCAGCCCGTGGAAANCAGCTGCTTGTGAACTTCACGCTGGACAGAAAGAACTGAGAGATAAGATTTGTAAAATAAACATCTGCAGTCCACAACCCAGACGTTCTCCAATTCCTTCTTTCAAGCACAGGCCGGTGAGAAGAAAGATTTACACTGCCGGGGTTATTCTCAGAGGAGACAACTCCAACATGTAGGTGCCTGCCCCAGGCCTGGGATGGGGCTTGCCCAGTGCTGGTCCCCTCAGGAGCAGATTCCCAGGTGTGTCTCCTGGCTCTGAGGCCAGCTGGTGCAATCTGGCCATGCCCTCACTGCCGTGTTTCCCATCCCTCGTGCCCTTGCATCCTTCCCAAAGCAGCATTCCCATCCACTCTGCCAGCTGGGAACTGTCCCCCTTCCAGGACACCTCCCAAAACAACCTCAGGAATCATTTTTTGGGTTTTACTTCTTGTTGGGGGCCAAAACACTGCTAGGAAAGGGGTTGTCCAGAGAAGCTGTGGCTGCCCCTGGATCTCTGGAAGTGTCCAAGGCCAGGCTGGACGGGGCTTGGAGCAACCTGGGACAGTGGAAGGTGTCGCTGCCCATGGCAGGGGATGGAATGAGATGATCTTTAATACCCCTTCCAACCCAAACCATTCCATGATTCCACAGACATTTTAACAAGCCAGACCACCAAACTGCGGTGCCAATTTTCTTGGCTCTACTCCAGGGAGATCTTTACTCTTTTTACTATTTACTCTTTACTCTTTTCTCTTTACACTCTTTACTCTCTTTACTCTTTCCTCTTCACTGTCTCTGAAGCCTGACCTGCCCAGCTGGGTGATGGACAGGCTGGAGAAGGGGGTTGCATCTACCAGGATAATCAGGAAGGACTTGGGCAAGGCAGAGACCTCACAGAGGAGGACAACAGGCTGCTGACACAACTCCTACTCTTTCCCAGCACAACCTTCCATGAACTGGGGTTCAAAGGCTGGTTTTTGGGGTGACATTCAGGTCATGCCCATGGGAAACACCCTGAGGGAGGGCAGAGCCTCTCCTGAGGACCCCAAACTGGAGAAGCCCTGCTCACCTCGCTTTAATATCTCTGTCCCTGGGGATGTGCCCGGCCTCATCCCTGCCCGGAGGGGGCTCCAGGGATGCAGCCGGACAAGGGAGGCTGAGAGCAGCTGCACCTCCTGCCTCTCGAACAATCCCCTGCGCCGATTCTCTGCAGGCAGGGCTCAATCCCGATGCCAGGCGGGAGGCGGGACTGATCCCCTGGATTTCCTCAGCCCGACCAGAGCGTTCAATCGATGCACGCTGCTGTGGCAGGGGGGGAAACACGAGGGGGGCGCGGCTGAACGTCGAGATTCTGAAAAGGGTGACGGAGAATTGAATGGGTCTCGGTGGCTTCGTGCTCCGTTTTTCCCCGTGATTCCCACCCCCCCTCCTCGTTTCTTTATCTCCCGTATTTACATAAATTACGTGGACTCCAGGGGAGCTGCGAGGCGTGGAAATTGAATCAACCTGCGTCTCAGGAGCCTGGTCACTGTGCAGCAAAAGGAGGGAGAAAGAGGGGTGGAAATTGAAAAAAAAAAATAGAATAGAATAAAATAATAAAAAGAAAGAAGGAAATCATCAGAGCACAGGATGTGTCAAAAGGAACTGTTAATAACACCAGCCCCGAGCCGCGTTCAGCAGCGAGCTGGATCTCAGGAGCAGCGAAGGGATGACATCACCTTTTGCTGCGCACAGGTTTTCTTGCGAGCAGGAGGGATCTGGCAGGTGAACAACAGCCAGCGAGGCACTTCCACCCCTCCCAACCCGGCACCGCAGCTCTTCTCCTTCGGGGACGCTGCTGGGGACATCCTGGCGTGGGATCTCCTCTTGGAACACCCATCCCCTGGGGCCAGGATCCTTTTTATTTTTTTTTTTTCCCCAGTCCTTCAGCAACGCTGGCGGAAGAGGGCTGGGATGGAAGGGTTTGGGAAGGAGCCGTTGCAGGGTTGCCCAGCTCCTCCTCGCAGGATGACATAATGCCTGCTGTGGTCTCTGAACTCCTGGTTCGCTGCTGGGCTGCAGCGTGCGGAGAGGCGAGCCCGCATCCTGCTGGATTCCAGCACGGATGGGAATCCAGGAGTAAACCGGGGGGAAAGGAGGGGTCCAGCCCTGATTTTACTACACGGTTTTAAGTGCTCCTGCTCTCTGCATGTTCAGCAGGCAGACTCTCCCCTTCTCAGAGCAGTTCACTCTCTGCTTTTGGATATTAAAAAAACCAACAAAATTCCTTTGTTTCAGGGCGATTTTTCCATTTTCTCTTGAGCTAATTGCTGACATGGGAGATTGAAACACTTGATTTGTGAAATGTCAGTCTAAAATTCTTGCACTTTTCTGCTCTTTCTTTGATGGCATTTTATTTCTAATGCAAAACTGATACCAAAATTCACACTTTGTTTCCCTTTTTTGATTAAGCCTTTTTTTTTTTCAGTCCAGAATTGTTGGATACCAAAAGAGGAGAGATTTAGATGAGATGTTGGGAAGGAATTGTTCCTTGTGAGGGTGGGGAGACACTGGCACAGGATGCCCAGAGAAGCTGTGGCTGCCCCTGGATCCCTGGAAATGTCCAAGGCCAGGCTGGACAGGGCTTGGGGCAACCTGGGACAGTGGAAGGTGTCCCTGTCCATGGCAGGGGGTGGAAATTGTTGATCTTTAAGGTCCCTCCCAACCCAAACCCAAATCCCAAACCATTCTGGGATTCCATGAGTGCTTCTCCAAGAGGCTGGGATGTTCAGAAGGAGCAACAGAAAAGGCTTTTCCACAGGAGATGGTGCAGCACTGGAAGAGGCAAAGTAAAGGGGGGGAAATCTCCATCTTTGTGGAGGCTCTGGAGTCACGGATGTTGCCAAGCCCTGGCTGAGCTGATCAGGTGGTGGGCACAGATGGTCAGACAGAGACCTCCAGATCTCTCAATACTTCCCTGACTCTGTGCCACCCCAATCAGACAGGATTTCTGCTGGGCTGCTTTTCCCACCTGAATGTTGCGCTGCACAAAGCCAAGTGTGCGACAGAAAACCTTTGCAGCGCCCAAAGCTGGGGGCTGAGCACAGGGAGATGTGAGGATTCAGCCGTGGGGGGTTTCAGGCTGCCATCACATGCTGCACCCTGATCCTGCACTTCCCCTGCCTGCTTCCCCCCTTTGCCAGCAGGATCAGCCCAAGGAATACTTTGGGAAAGTCCCTTTACATTCCTTCCTTTTCCTTTGCTGCCAACAGGGTGGGAAATCTGAGGACAGCTTTTATGGGATGCTGGGCTTCTCGCAGCTCACCTTACCCGTGGTGAACAAGCTGCAGTGGCTGCAGGATCCATCTGACAGCCACTGCACAAGGGGGACGTGGCCAGGATATGAGCCCTTAGATCCAGGGATATTCCTGGCCAGCGTGGAAGGGGAGCATCCCTCCCTGCCTTGCCTGACTGCTGCCAAACTGCTCAGGGAATTGGGTCTGGAGACCAAAACGCTGCTCCAAAGTCCATGGAAGCAGGGCTAGAGCTTCACTGGAACCAGGGATATTTTGGCATTACATTGTTTTTAACGAGCCAGCTGAGGAGGGGCTGGGGAAACCTTGTCTAGAGTGGAGGGCTTTTTTTCCCCCCTGTTCATCTTCTCCTGAAAAAATTCCTTTTTTAAGGTTGTTACAGCCCTCCATCCCAGTGGTTTGTGTGGATTGAGCCCACAGGGAGTTGGTCCATCACTGACAGCAGAGCAGAGACAGAAACTCCACTGTGACAGCAGAGGGAGGGCTCAGGGGTTGGATCAGGCTGCCCAGGGAAGTGGTGGAATTCCCCATCCCTGGAAGTGTCCAGAAGCTGTCACAGGGTTTGGTGGTGAACACAGCACTGCCAAGGTAATGGCTGGACTCAAAGAGAGCAGAAGAAAATCTCCAAAATGGAGAGACATTTCTGAGCATTCCCCTGACCTCCTGCACGGTTCATGGAAGGACACCTGTGCCTAAAGGAGCACAAATGGATTTATCCCAGCTGGCCACAGGAAGGACCTGGGCCAAGCACCTCAGAACCAGGCACACATTTTACTCACCTGAGGCTCACCTCAGCTCCTGGCATTAATTTCTTGCTGCTTTTTCACCTTTAGCATTTTGCTTATTTGAAGGTGCCTCGCAATAAAAGGACCTTAAACCTCATCCTGTTCCACCCCCTGCCATGGGCAGGGACACCTCCCACCAGATCAAATTGTTCCCAGCCCCATCCAGCCTGGCCAAGATGTGTCCAGCATCACATTGGCTTTCTCCCTCAGCCTGATAAGCAGTGACAACCAAGTTCATTTGGTGGCCCCCTCAACCAGGAGCCAAACTTGGACCCCAGATCATTCCTGACGTGTGATTCCACCAGCACAGCTCACCCAAAATGTTTGCAGTGATTTATCTCCTGCAATCTAAAGAACAGCTCTGCACTGTGGTTTTCCTCGGAAAGTTTAATTAAAAAGTTCTCTCCCTTTTCGTTCTTTTTCGTGTGCTGGAAAAAAACGCGCAGGGAGAGAGGAGGGGGATAAAAATAAAATAGAAGCGAAGTTTAGGCATGCAAATGTTGATTAAAAAATATCAACCCACTCTGCTGTGAAGTGCTAACAATGGTTCCCATGGCTCCTGTGTCAGAGGAGTCAGAGCAGGCCCAGCAGGTGAACTCTTGATTTCTGAAAGCACAGTCACTCCTGCAATGGGCACCGCTGGCTTCCCACCCTCAGCAAGCCAAGCTCTGCTCCGGGGAGGAGATAAAATCACCCAGTGAGCTCCAGTGTTTGGAGAGGGATGTCAGTCAAATTCCTGCTCGGAACGAGCTCCACGTCTTTGAGCAGCGTGGGAAGGCAGAAATGGGAACAAATCACCAGCAGGGACTGTGGGTATTTTTTCCTCCGTTATTTGTGAGGATAAATCAAACCTGGATAGCTCTGGAAGCCAAATCCAGGGATCTGATGGAATTCTCAAGTGAAATCCTCCATCCCAGGAGCTAAGGGAAATCACTCCAGATCTCATTCCTGCCCTGTTACACCACCTCCCTCTCTGTGCGTCCTCAAAGAAACAAAGAAACCCTTCGACAGTCATTTATTAAGTACCTAATTGTCACTCTCACTTTGCCCACTTCACAGCGACATTCAACACTTCCACCAGCCCGTGGGAATTTCACAGTGTTTATTTTGGCTGGATTGAAGAGCAGCAGCAGCCTCAGTGTGTTTCTCCAGAGCTCACTCCTTTACCCTCAGCAGATTTCCACTCACAATTCCTATGAGCACTACAAAGGCTTTCACTTCCCACAAACATTCCCCAATCCTTCTGGAAGCCAGCACTGCAAGGCAGGGAGCAAGGTCAGGACAGTGGGAAGAGCTGGAGGTTGGTGATAAGGTTTTGGATCACTCCTTGATGAAGAGATCACAGCAGGTGGCCCCAAAACTCATCAGGTCTGCGATCCTGCCCTTTGCAGGATGTGGGATGGGGACAAATCATCCCACACAGTCTCACTCTGACCAATTCTGTGGCTAAAACTCCTTCAGCTGGGGCAGATTTTGACGTTGCCCCAGGACAACCAGGGCAAAGCCATCCCTGCTCAGAATTTCAGGGCCCTTGGGTAATTTCCTGCAGTCACAAGCATCAGGCTCAGCACAGGCTGCCCTGCAGATGATAACTCAACTTTTGGATGGAAGTTTGCTGAGAAACTTGAAGTTTAGGACTGAAAAAAACCCTAACAGTTATGCTGGGGCAGGTTTAAAGTCCACCAGGAGCAGGCTGAGTAACAGCAGGAGGGTGCAAGAACAAGGCAAGCGTGCAGGGATGCATCCCAGGATGCTCAGGAGATGGATGTGCTGCTGTTGATTTGATAACAGGATGTTCCTTGGTGGTTGAGTTTCTCTGTTATTCCTTTTCTCTAAATCCTTGGCATTGTGAGGAGGAGTTGCCCAGTTTAGCTGTGCTTTATAGAAAAAAAGGAACCTTCCTTTTGCTGGGTTTGAGCTGACACCCAACCATCCCACAGGGAGCTCCTGGCTCTTTGCAGGGCACTCTGGATTTTACAGCTCTTTCTTTTGCATTACATCAGCTCTTCCTTTTCTGGACTGAAGAATCTTGGTCTCCGTGGCATATTTGCCTGGGGTGCTCAGTGTAAGAAGGATGTGGAACTGCTGGGATGAGTCCAGAGGATGCCATGGAGATGCTCCAAGGGCTGGAGCTCCTCTGCTCTGGAGCCAGGCTGGGAGAGCTGGGGGTGCTCACCTGGAGAAGGGAAGCATCCAGGGAGACCTCAGAGTCCCTTACAGTGCCTAAAGGGGCTCCAGGAGAGCTGGAGAGGGACTTGGGACAAGGGATGCAGGAGAAGGACAAGAAGGAATTGTTTCCCTCTACCAGAGGGCAGGGATAGATGGGATATTGGGAAGGAATTCTTGCCTGTGAGGAAGGTCAGGCCCTGGCACATGTTTCCCAGAGAAGCTGTGGTTGCCCCTGGATCCCTTGGAGTGTCCAAGGCCAGGTTGGACAAGGCTTGGAGCAACCTGGGATAATGGAAAGTGTCCCTGTCCATGGCAGGGGGTGGAATAGGACTATCTTTAAGGTCCCTTCCAACCAAAACCACTCTGAATGTACAGAAACTGTTCCATCCCCCTGATCTCCTTCACCATCCTTCTCTGAACATTTCCTTGCTCTGCATCTCCTCTGGGAGATGAGCGAGGGCCACAAGCTCACTGCAGGCAGCACCCTGGACAGCGCAGCAGCAGCAGCAGCCGCACCATCCTCTGCTCGCCTCCTTCCCTCCCCGGTTTTGCTCCTCCTGACCCATCCCCGGCTGCCGGAGCCGCGCTGGCTGCGGGGCTGGCAGCAGCACATTGCAGCCGTCTGGCTGCAGAGGATGTGGAGCAGTGAGAAAGGTTCCCAGCCCTCCCTGCACTGCTTTTCCCCCCCTTCTCCTCCCTGCCTGGCTGCCATCGCTCTGCCTCCTCTGGCACAGACGGATGGAGGTTTTTCCACAACTCCAAATCCCAGCGTAAGGACTCCCAGGCCACCGTGGCCACCAAGGAGCGTCAGCTCCTCGTCCTCCTCTCTTCCCGTTGACCAGGAACGGGTTTTGTTACAAACAGGTTGGTGGATTTAATTAGGAGCAGCAAAACATTTTGATTTATGCTTCCTACCCGCCTTACCTCCTCCCCTGCCTCTCTGCCTCTCCAGCTTCACGCTTGTCAGAGCAGATATTTTTAATATATATATATATATTTATCACAAGCCGCTCCTTCAGCGCTACAGGCAAAGCTTTTAGCAGGGCAGAAAATGCCCGGCTTACAAGCAGCTCTCCAATTACTATTGCTTGCTTTAGTGATTTTTCTAGGAGAGGCAAAGGGCTGGATCCTGGCTCTTTCCCTTTCCTCCACAGAGAGAGATTTCAGCGCTCCCCGTGGCACCGTCCCCCAGCTCTCCTGGTTGAGAACGTTTCCCCTTTGCCCTGATTTGCACTCGGTCCAGGGAGGAGATTTCTGGCTGCTTTTCCCTCTTCCCCAAACACCAAGGCATTAGTTAAATCCCCCCCTCTGGCCTGTTAGTCTTGAGATTATCAAAACCTGAACCAAATCCCTGGGCTGGGGTGGCAGGAGGGGAACCACAACCACAATTTGTCAGAGCCGCGTCTGAGCTTGGGTTCATGAATTGATGCGAACGAGATTCCTTCCTCTCAGCCCGGGATCCACGTGTGAGTCTGTCTCTAATCCTGTGAGTCACTCCAATGCTCTTTTTAGGTCAAACTTAAAGCTACGCCTCCTCCCAGAGCGAAGGCTGGGGGCCGGGAGTGGCGGGGGAGGGGATGCAGGGCTGGGATGCGGGGATGGGGCGGCTGAGCACCGATCCCACCTCACATCCAGGGCAGGAGAGGCTCCTCCATCCCTTCCTCCCTCTCTCCCTCCCAGCATCCAGGAGCAGAGATGCGATCTCTGCTTGCCGTGGCTCCGGGGAGGCTCTGCCCAGACCCGCCGTCTGCAGCTCGGGAGGGAAACCAGAGAAAGGCACGGGGGGGAGAGGATGGGAGCGCCGAGGGAGATGCCAGGATAATCCGAGCGAAGTTCAGCTCGTGTAACGTCTCCCGGGAATGTCGGGACGGGGAAAGGACAGCGAGAGCTTGGCCATGGTCTCCTGATGCCTCCATGTGGAGCAGCAACCGGATAGAGAAACTTTTCTCCTTCCCTTCAGCTGCTTCCTTGGATCATCTGTGAGCAAACCCTTTGCCTTTCCAGTGACAATAATTCCACCTGTATGAAGCTACAGCAGCCTTTAATATTTCATTTTATTTTACATTATTTTAATTTCCTTTCTTCTATTTTGTGCTATTTTATGGTTTATTGTGCCTTGGTAATGTCACATAGCAATGGGTCAACACTGAATATGAAGTTTAAAAAAAGGAACTACAACCAAGAAAAACAGTTTTGCCAAGAAGTGACATTCCCTACATTTCTAAAAAGGGCTTTTCCAAATAATCCCAAAGGCCTTTTACACGAAACCATCAAAATACTCACTTATTTACTCCAGTTTGACCTCAAAACTGAGTTCCCATCTTTACACCAGAGAGCAGTTCCTGGTTTCACCTCTCTGCCAGTAGGAGATTGTTTGTATGGATGTAGAAATGAATAAATAAACCACATATATGCTCATATATAATATACATAAACATATATGGCTTACTTATATAAATATATAGCTCATAGATCAGATTTATTCGTTTATTTATATATGCCATATGCCTCTCTAAATCCAGGTGCATACACCTCAAATGAATAAATAAGCCATAGATTCATACAGGTTTGCACATATATATATATGAACCTATTTCTATGTTTAAGGTGTGAATTTATATACCTGATGTGTTTGTTCACTCTACATTTTTCCTTGGAATGCATTGCCCTGTGTGGTGCTCATTAATGTAGAAAAAAATATCAAAATTGTTTAAAAATAATTCCAGAATCATTAGATTAAAAGATTTGCAGGTAAAATCCTGGGAAAGATGAAAGTGGTGAAAGGGTCTGGTGTGGGAAGGAGGATTTGGGTGAATATGGAGGCAATTTCTAAACAGAAGAATTGCTGGACCAGAAGTGTGGGGTTCACCCCACTTGGTACTTTGGCAATGGAGAGATTTCCCAATGAGGGATTTAATATAAATTAATTCATAATGTATCTCAGTTTGAGGTCGGGATCTGAGAGCTGGAGGTGTCCCATCCCAAACTCCCCATGGCCTGGGAGAATTCTGTCCCTCTCAGGTGAGACCCCACCTGCAGAGCTGCCTCCAGCCCTCCAGCACAGGAAGGACCTGGAGCTGCTGGGGTGAGCCCAGAGGAGGCACCAGGATGATCAGAGCTCTGCTGTGAGGAAAGGCTGAGATAATCAGGTTTGTGCAGGCTGGAGAAGCTTTTGGGATGAGCTGATTGTGATCTTCCCGTTCCTGAAGGCGCCTACAAAAAAGATGGGGAGAGACCATTTACAAGGGCCTGGAGGGACAGGACACAGGGAATGGCTTCCCACTGGCAGAGGGCAGGATCAGATGGGATATTAGGAAGTAATTCCTGTCTGTGAGGGTGGTGAGACCCTGGCACAGATTTCCCAAAGAAGCTGTGGCTGCCCCTGGATCCCTGGAAATGTCCAAAGCCAGGTTGGACAGGACTTGCAGCAACCTGGGACAGTGGAAGGTACCAGACCTCATCCTCCTTCTCCCCATCCCAGAGAGCAATTCCTGCACAGGATGAGGCTGTGGGAAGCTGCCTGTGTGACACCCTGTGCACTTGCCCCTGCTCTCCCTGGGCTGCAGAGGATTCCCAGACATTTGGAGTTGGAGTCAGGAATAACCTGGAGCCCTGAGCACCAACTCCCCAGAAACCCCAAGGTGCTGCAAATATCCCAGGGAGGCCTGCAGTCCCCAAACCATGACAAAAACATGGACCAGGAGGAGAAGCCGAGGGCATCTCCCCTGTCCCACCAGCCATGGCTGCACCACGGCATTGCCACCATCCACCCATCCAAAGTGTTCCACACAGACCTCCTCACCCCTGGCTCCTCACCCAGCCTCTCCTCCTGCCTCCGTGAGCCAGCCCTCACCTCCAGGGGTGGTGGCAGCACCCTGGAGCTGTGCCAGGCTCTGGGAAGCGGGGCTGGAGCCACGCTGGCTGCGGGTGGCACTCCCAGCACGTCTGCAGAGGGGCNTGAGGAAAGGCTGAGATAATCAGGTTTGTGCAGCCTGGAGAAGGCTTTGGGATGAGCTGATTGTGATCTTCCCGTTCCTGAAGGCGCCTGCAAAAAAGATGGGGAGAGACCATTTACAAGGGCCTGGAGGGACAGGACACAGGGAATGGCTTCCCACTGCCAGAGGGCAGGATCAGATGGGATATTGGGAAGGAATTCCTGTCTGTGAGGGTGGAGAGACCCTGGCACATGTTTCCCAGAGAAGCTGTGGCTGCCCCTGGATCCCTGGAAGTGTCCAAGGCCAGGTTGGACAGGGCTTGGAGCAACCTGGGACAGTGGAAGGTACCAGACCTCATCCTCCTCCTCCCCACTCCAGAGAGCAATTCCTGCACAGGATGAGGCTGTGGGAGGCTGCCTGTGTGACACCCTGTGCACTTGCCCCTTGCTCTCCCTGGGCTGCAGAGAATTCCCAGCTGACATCAGACATTTGGTGCTGGAGTCAGGAATAACCTGGAGCCCTGAGCACCAACTCCCCAGAAACCCCAAGGTGCTGCCAATATCTCAGGGGGGGCCTGCAGTCCCCAAACCACGACAAAAACATGGACCAGGAGGAGAAGCCGAGGGCATCTCCCCTGTCCCACCAGCCGTGGCTGCACCACGGCATTGCCACCATCCACCCATCCAAAGTGTTCCACACAGACCTCCTCACCCCTGGCTCCTCACCCAGCCTCTCCTCCTGCCTCCATGAGCCAGCCCTCACCTCCAGGGGTGGTGGCAGCACCCTGGAGCTGTGCCAGGCTCTGGGAAGCGGGGCTGGAGCCACGCTGGCTGCGGGTGGCACTCCCAGCACGTCTGCAGAGGGGCTCCTTCCCATCAAGTCGGTCAGGAAATCTTCCCCTCACTGAGTGATGAGCCTAAAAGTCTTTGACAGCGTCCCTCGAAGGTGCTGTCAGCTGGGATTGGCTTGGATGTGGCACCCCAGGCACTGATTTGGGTTGAGAGAGGATGGGGCAAGGAAGGTTTAATTTATTTCTGCTTTTCCTTCTCCACCTGCCTGCCCATCCAGCTCCTTAGAGGTGTGGAATGGCACCAGCAATCCCACAGGACCTGCTGTGCACCAGGAAGTGTGGGACACAGCCTGGCAGCTCCCAGGAAGCTCTGCAGAGCTCTCAGTGCATCCCTGTGCTCTCACCCATGGGGTGGGAGGTCCCTGCACATCTGCAAAACGCTCATTAACACAAGGGAGGCATTTGGCAGTGACTCTGTTTGCTGTCCCCCGAAGGGAGATGCCCATTTNCCTGAGCACCAACTCCCCAGAAACCCCAAGGTGCTGCCAATATCTCAGGGGGGGCCTGCAGTCCCCAAACCACGACAAAAACATGGACCAGGAGGAGAAGCCGAGGGCATCTCCCCTGTCCCACCAGCCGTGGCTGCACCACGGCATTGCCACCATCCACCCATCCAAAGTGTTCCACACAGACCTCCTCACCCCTGGCTCCTCACCCAGCCTCTCCTCCTGCCTCCATGAGCCAGCCCTCACCTCCAGGGGTGGTGGCAGCACCCTGGAGCTGTGCCAGGCTCTGGGAAGCGGGGCTGGAGCCACGCTGGCTGCGGGTGGCACTCCCAGCACGTCTGCAGAGGGGCTCCTTCCCATCAAGTCGGTCAGGAAATCTTCCCCTCACTGAGTGATGAGCCTAAAAGTCTTTGACAGCGTCCCTCGAAGGCGCTGTCAGCTGGGATTGGCTTGGATGTGGCACCCCAGGCAGCCTCTCGCTGATTTGGGTTGAGAGAGGATGGGGCAAGGAAGGTTTAATTTATTTCTGCTTTTCCTTCTCCACCTGCCTGCCCATCCAGCTCCTTAGAGGTGTGGAATGGCACCAGCAATCCCACAGGACCTGCTGTGCACCAGGAAGTGTGGGACACAGCCTGGCAGCTCCCAGGAAGCTCTGCAGAGCTCTCAGTGCATCCCTGTGCTCTCACCCATGGGGTGGGAGGTCCCTGCACATCTGCAAAACGCTCATTAACACAAGGGAGGCATTTGGCAGTGACTCTGTTTGCTGTCCCCCGAAGGGAGATGCCCATTTGGCAAAAGGAAATGCTCTAAGTGGGAGAACACCAGTGTCAGGAAAGGCAATCAGGAGCTGTCATCACGGATTCACTGTGGGGAAATCATGTTTGACCAACCCAATTGCCTTCTACCATGAGACAAACACCTGGATGGATGAGGGGAGAGCAGTGGCTTTTGTGTACCTGGACTTCAGCAAGGCTTGTGACACTTTCTCCCATCGTATCCGTTGGATAAACTCAGGAAATGTGGACTGGAAGAGTGGATGAGCTGGGCTGAGAACTGTACCACGGATGTGGTGCTTAGACTTGGTTTAGTGCTGGACCTGGCTGTCTTAACTTACTGGTTGGGCTTAGATCTTGAAGGTCTTTTCCAACCTTAATGATTCTGTGATTCCATGAGCTGGCTGAGCAACAGAACCCAGATGGTTGCAATCAGTGGCACAAGGCCTGGGTGGTGGCCTGTCACTTGTGGTGTCCCCCAGGGTTCAATACTGGGCTCAGAATTGTTTAACTTGCTCATTGATGACTTGGATGAAGGGACAAGTGCCTGCTCAGGAAGTTGAGTGATGGCACAAAGCTGGGAGGAGTGGCTGATCACCCCAAGGGATGTGCAGCCCTTCAGAGGGACCTCGATGCGTTGGAGAAACGTGCAGGGAAGTGTCTGGAATTCAGCAAAGGAAATGCAGGTCCTGCACCTGGGGAGGAACAACCCCAGGTCCCAGCAAAGGCTGGGGAGGGACCTGCTGGAGCAGCTCTGAGTGGAAGGATCTGGGTGTTCTGGCTCTGTCCGTGAGCCAGCAGTGCCCTGGGGGCCATGAAAGCCAAAGGGATCCAGGGGTGCTCCAGGAAGAGCATTTCCAGCAGGTCAGGGAGTGATCCTGCCCCTCTGCTCAGCCCTGTGAGGCACATCTGGGGTGCTGTGTCCAGCTCTGGGCTCCTCAGGACAGGAGGGACATGGAGACCTGGAGCCGGCCCAGCAAGGGGGATGAGGAAGGGACTGGAGTATACTCCTGTGCATGAAAGGCTGATGGAGCTGGGGCTGTTCTGCCTCGAGAGGAGATAAATGAGAGGTTTAACCTCATCCCTGAGTGTCCCTGTGTGCAGGGAAGGTCAGAGTAGGCTGACCCCAGGCTCTGCTCCAGGGGGCTCAGCAATGGCACCAGAGGAACGGGCAGGGACTGATCCCAGCGAGTTCCACCTGGACAGGAGGAAGAACTTCCCTGTGCAGTGACCAAGCACTGAACAGAGACCAGAGAGGGTCTGGGGTCTCCTCACTGGGGATATTCCAGAATTATCTGGACACAATCCTGCACCATGTGCCCTGCGATGGCCCTGCTGGAGCAGGGAGGTTGGACCACATGACTCTGTGGTTCCTTCCAACTTGACCCATTCTGGGATTCATGGAAAGTATTTTATTTTGGGACCAAGATGGTCTTCTGTCTCCATACTCCATCTTCTGAAGTCAAAGCCTGGGGACATCCATCAGGGATGAGGTGTGTCTCCCATAGCATGGCATGTCCAGATAAGAGGGACACCAAGAGCTGGAAGGCAGATTTGCAGGTGTAGGCGCAGCCTTTCTGTCCCAATTTTACCTTCTGGCCCTTGTTTTATGAGGAGTCCCAAGGGGAGAAAGGCAAACCAGACCTTTTATCCCATCCAGGATCTCCAGACCTTTGAGGAGGTTCTTGTTAAGCCCACACTCAGCATCCACCCTGGCTTGCCCATTTGTTGTTTGTGCCCTGCACCCTTGGGGTTAATCCCAAAGATGTTTTGCACTTAAAACTCACACATCCACCCCAAAATCCATCAGAGGAAATGAGGGGAGATACATGGAGAGATCAGAGGGGCTTTCTGCAACCAGGCCCCGCAGGATCCATCATCATCCATCCCCATCCATCCTCCATCTCCATCCTCTGCTTCCGCCTGCCCACGCCAGTTTTGAGGAGGATTTTTTTGGAGCCTGGGAAGGGGAGTTTTTCCTGTGAATCCTTCATTATGGAGGGTTCCAGCTCCCGAGCCGGCTCTCAAACACGGAGACAAACCATCCCCAGCTCTCCCTGAGCTCATTAACGTGCCACTGGGAGAGAGGCAGGAACTTCCTAATGACTCGCCGGCTTTTGTCATTCCCGGTGTCGGAGCCGGTTCCACCTTTGATTCCGCTGGTGCTGGGAGGGGACTGCTGACAGCAAGGGCTGAAAGCAGGAATCATCAGGAGAGGAGATGAAGGCCCAGCCTAACACCTTTTTTTTTTTTTCTCGTCCTGTGTGTTTAAAGAGCTGGGCTGGATAATCTGGAGGTTTGGATAGCAGGAAACACCTGGCTTTTGAATGGCTGTAGCAATTTAAATGGGGGAACTCAGAGACAGTTGTGGGGGATTTTTTTTTCCTTCATTATCTCTTTTGCATGGTTTTTATTGAAGTGGTAGTCATGGGAAGAGCTGGAGTTAAACTGGTATATCCTGTAATTCCTGCTCACCGCTGGGAAAACAGGCAGGAAACAATCAGAAAAGAAGCCCCATAACTCCAGGAGCAATGGAGCAGTTTATTTGCCATGGGAGATACATCTCTGGATTTCACAACATCACTGGGGGGGGTTTGAGCATCATTTCCCAAAATCAGGAGGGTGAACAGGATCCTCTGCTGTACCTTGTAATGAGTTGGTGAATCCAACTGAGACAGCACAAGGCCTGGGCTCGGATCTTCTCCAAAAATGCTTTGCAGGCTGGACTGAGCTTCAATCCTTTGCAGGGCCACAGGCTGGAGTGAGCTTTATTTATCACCTTCATATCACCCCCCAGCACTGGTTATGGGGCTGGTTATGGAACTTTACATGACCATCCTGCACACACAGGGGTGATGCTTTCACCATGCTGGCTCCTCCCAAGGGCACATCCAAAGGGTACATCCCACCCTGCAGCTCTCCAAGGCCAAGCTGGACAGAGCCCTGAGCAGCCTGAGCTGAAGCAGGGCCCATTCCAACCCAAACTGTTCTCTGATGCTACCAAAATCCATATTTCAGTTATCACACCATTATATTATTACGTCCATTGGGGTTTTCTTTTCATTGCAAACCAACCAAACCTCACAGGCGCTGCCGTTTATTGCGCTCTGTTGTTTTTGCAGGCGATAGGTGATTTACTAAAGCGTTAATTTCCTATAGCAAAAGTTATAATGGGAAACCAAAGTGAAATTGATTTTGAATTACCATGGCAAGCTTGCAGAAACACTCCCATTATTCAGAGGAGTGGGTGAAGGCGCTGCAGTTTTCACTGCTGGGAAGGAAAATGCCTTATTTAGGATCAGGGGCTCTCGAGTGGCGTTGCCAGGCTTTGGTGGCACCATCGTGGTGGAATCCTGTTATTAGGGGACATTTTCTTGGTTGAGAACAACCTGATCCATGAGGAAAAGCCGTGTTACTGTTGGTTATTTGCTGGTTTTTTTCTTGAAATTATTCTGGTGGGGATGGTGCTGTGGCTATCACCAAGACTTGGATCAGGGTAACAGCAGGAATTCCAGGCATGGCTTTGCCTCCTGGGGACTTGTCCTTGATATTCCTAAAAGCAAGGATAGCCCCTTCCTGCATGGACAGCTGCCCTCAGTTGGTGCTTCCCAAAAAACACCATTTTTCACTCGTAGGCTGATGTCCTAAATTAACTTTCACCGAGGGAGGCCAGGGGAGAAGGAGGGGGGCAGATTGCAAAGCCCAGACACAAAAATCTGCTCGAGCCAAGGCGATGTTTTTTTTTGGTGCTGGGATGGATCGGAAGCAAAATGCAAAATAATCAGCCTAAATGTGATGAAAACTAGACCTGAGAACCTCTTAAAGCCTCATTAATGAGTTGTGGGGTCACATCCTGAGGGCTTTACCCTTCTCCAGGGGCTGTCCAGGGGTGTGCAGGCTCTCAGTGCCCTGGGACGGGATCCTGTGTAGGACTAAGGCTTTGTGGAGGCAGCAGCTCTCTCAGACTGCTCATGGAGGTGGAAATGCCTTCCCATGGAACACTGACAACGTGAAATGTTTACAATAAACCTGCACAAAGCATTATTACATCCTGTCCTTCCTGCCTGATGAGAGCAGAGTTGTGGAGGAGCTGCCCTGCCGTCTGCACCCACCCTGCTCATCCCATTCCCTGCTGGCTCTGGATGTGCCCACCCGGTTTTGAAGGCTTGGAGTATTCTGGAGCAGGGATGTGGCCAGATTCTGCCCAGCTTGGCCTCAGGGCCAGACACTGACCCTGAAATTCTCAGTTAATTACTTTACATGAGGTCCTGGAGACTGGAACAAAGCTTGATGTTACAAACAATTCCTTTCCCTGGCCCAGTAAATGACACGAGCCCTAAAACTGCTCATTCCTCACCTGATGCTTCTGCTCCATAAATGTCGAGTAAGGAAAGGGCTTGTTTGCTCTCAGGAGCACACGGGGACTCCAGGATTTGACAGGAATAATTGATGGGAATGTTTGCTCCCCCAAGGATGAGGATGAGATCAGACAGATCATTTGAATCTCCCGTTGCTGTGGCTGTGTCTGAGGGTTCTCACACAGATGTTGAGAGCACCCACAGCAGTGAGGTATTTATTGACATCAAAACCATTCCTAATCCAGCTGGGATTCAAGGGAAATGGAGAAAGGGAGGCATTTAGACAAAAAGATGGGTCTATGACCAAATGGATGCAGGGTGATCTCAGAAATATGGATTTTACTGTGCAAAAACTGTGGGCAATTTACCCTGATTTCCTAAATCATGGCTAGGATTGTCTGAGGAGTGGAGTCCTGGTTGATATGGCTTCAGAACAGAAACCAGTGTCATGACATGTACAGGGAGGGGAACAGAGCTGGGGAAGGGGCTGGAGCACCAGGAGCAGCTGAGGGAGCTGGGAAAGGGGCTCAGCCTGGAGAAAAGGAGGCTCAGGGGGGACCTTGTGGATGTGGTGAGTCAAGAACCTGAATTTACTGATTGTTTTCAACTGAAATCAAACCCTGCCATACCTAATCCTAAACTCTTTGGATCTGGGGGTTCCACTGAAGGGTAGAAGTCTCCTTTGTGTCACTGATATGGTTAAAATCCATCCCTGAGAGTTAGGGAGCTTTGGTAGGCCAGGTAATGGTACAGGAAATTATGTCAGAACAAAAATCATGGAGTCACAGGATCACTCAGGTTGGAAAAGACCTCCAAGACCATCAAATCCATCCTGTGACCAATGCCCACCTTGTCACCCAGACCAGGGCACTGAGTGCCACCTCCAGTCCTTCCTTGGACACCCCCAGGGATGGGGACTCCAAACCTCCCTGGGCAGTTCCAATGTCTGACCACCCTCTCCATGAGGAAATTTCTCCTGATATTCAACCTGAACCTCTCCTGGTACATCCTGATGCCATGCAAATGTAGTGGGACCCTCTATTGTAGAAGTGGACAGAGGTAATTTATTTTTCCTCATGTGCTTTCTCTCAGGTGTGTGGACATGGAATGTGGGAGGGCAGGTGTGTGCAGACAAGTTGGGACCATCTCATTGTGCTTTGGGGTGCCCTGACAAGACTCAGAAATTGCCAACAACAAGTCTCAGGCCAGTTTTATGCCCAACAGAGCAGACTTGCTGTGGGTCACTCCTTCACACAGGTGTCTCCTGAAGCCCACTCTGTCAGGCAAGTTTCCTCTAAGGAAAAGTGATTTCAGTTTCCCCTTCCCAGATTAAGAAAAATTTATTGAGATAAAGGGTTGTAAAGCACTGGAACAGGCTTCTCAGGGAAGTGGTGGAGTCACCATCCCTAGAAGAGTTCCAAAATTGTGTGGATGTGGCACGTGAGGACACAGTTTAGTGGTGAGTGTGGTGGTGGGGCTGGACTAACAGTTGGACTTGACACCCTTAAAGGTCTTTTCCAGCCTTAATGATTCCCTGATTCAGTGATTCCTGCCAGTCTGTAAAAGCACCTGGAGTGGTTTATCAGCCTCAGTCCTCTAACAGGTTTTGGAGGGGACCTATCTGAGGGAACAAAAACCAGCTGGGATGATGATGATGACACTGGGGGTGCTGGTGTAAGAAGGGGCTTTTTTCCCCCCTCCCAGCCATACATAAAGCTGGGTCAGGGGCAAGAATGCCTTTGTGAGGGGCTGTGTTTTTTTGGCAGCATTCCTGACCTCCCCTGACCCATCAGCAAAATTCCCAGCTCACCCAGATTCCTGGTGTGCCCCTTCCCTGATGGCTGAGACGAGGCAGCGTCGGTGGCAAGCCCAGGGTCAGGTTTTGGCTCCTCCACGAGCTGCCCGTGTGACTGCAGGCAATTTATTGCCTCCCTCAGTGCCTCGGTCCCCTGCTGTTAATAACACATCCTTCCCTTTGCTGTGGTTCTGTCCTTGTCAGTTTGGATTGTAAATCCTTTAAGGCAGGAGCTGTCTCTTACTCCGTGTGCGCTCCGGACCCGGCACAATCCAACTTCTGATCTCAGCAGAAGCCTTTTAACATTGCTATCACATAAATATCAGTGATACCTGGGAGCCAGGGCTTCTGGGTTCTGAGCCTGGGCCTCTCAGACCTGCACTGTGGCCAGGGAGGAGTTTATTTTACCCATTTCTAAAATAAAGGATGTCTGAAACTGTGATCAGAAGGGTGTGGAGTACAGAGTGATCAGAAGGGTGAGGAGCACAGGATCTGTTTATGAATGACTTTAATGTGGGGTTGATGGGGTGCAAGAGTTGAAAAGCCAGGTGGGAATGAATGGTATGAATTAGACTTGGCTTCCTGATAAAAAATCCTAAAGGAAAAATTGGAATGGGTTGCACTTACTCACAGAACTGCTCCAACACCAGAGCAAAGGATTTATGGAAAACGTCTTGGCTCCACTCTATGACTGTTATCCCGCTCCTCCCACTTCCCAGCCTTCTCCCATGACAAGCAAAGCTGTCCAGGGAGATTTATTCTGTCCATGTTCTGCTCTTTGCTCCTACAAACCCACCAAGAGAGCTCCCAAACCCCCTTTGGGTGCTGTCCCCTTCTCTAAGCACTGAGCAGTGACATCTTTGAGCTGGTGACAGGGGGACCAGCAGCCCTGGAGCCTGCAAGGACACAATGAGGTAACTGTGGCTTGCAGGGACATGCAGACTGTGCTGCCATTCTCAAAGCAAGGGGTTCTTCCAGCTGGTTTGGGCAGCAGGGGCAAGATTCCCATGGGAAACATGTGGATGGAGCAATGAACAGAGTGAGGTAGAGGAGGAGATGGTGGAGTTGTCCTGCCTGGTTCCATGGCCTGTAGAGATTCCCCTTCTGGACTGAGGCCCAGGAGCTCCATTCCCTTGTCCAAACTGTTCAAGATGCTCTGGGCAGCTCAGAGCACCCTCAGATGTGGGTCTAGAAGGGCAGAGGTCTTTTTCATGCCCTGTATCCCACCAGCCAGCAGTCCATGGATATCTTTGATATCCTCTGAAACAGTGCCAGGTGCCTGTGAGCCTTGTCCCTGGTCTCCAGCTCCTTCAGGGATGGCTTGGAGAAGGCAGCAGGAGGTGCTGGAGCATTTCCAAAGGGTGGAAATGGAGCTGGGAAGGGGCTGGAGCACCAGGAGAGGCTGAGGGAGCTGGGAAAGGGGCTCAGCCTGGAGAAAAAGGAGGCTCAGGGGGGACCTTGTGGCTCTGCACAACTCCCTGACAGGAGGGGACAGCCAGGGAGGGTCGGGATTTCTCTTAGGGAACAGGGACTGGACAAGGGGAAATTGCCTCAGTTTGAGCCATGGTAGGATTAGGTTGGATTTTGGGAACAATTTATTCACTGATAGGGCTGAACAGCCCTGACACAGCTGCCCAGGGCAGTGCTGGATTCACCATCCCTGGATGGATTTAGAAGATGTGTGCATGTGGCACTTGGGGACATGGGGCAGTGGCAAACTTGACCCTGCTGGGTCAACAGTTGGACTTGAGGATCTTTAAGAACTTTTCCAAGCTCAGTGATTCCATGATTCCGTGATAATGCATGGGATTGATCTCCACAGGGATTCCATTGAAGGGCAGTACCAGACCTCTGGGTAGGGAAGGACATAAAAACGATGGGACAAGGTCTGTTCTAGACATGATCTACTCATGGCCTGTGCCACCTTCCCAAAGATGTGCATTTGCTCCACAAGGGGAAAAGAAAGGCCAAATTAAGAGATGATGGGAACAGAAAAACCCCAGCCAGCTCTGGGAGCTCCCATTCCAGCTGTCAGATGGGAATGCACTCCATTTGAGCATGAACTTTGCTCCCCACAGGAAAATTCCTGTCCTACCTGTTGGCACGGCACTACCACAGCCTCCATGTCCCTCCCCAGATCTTTTCCATGGGGGAAGTACAAGTGATTCCTCAAAACGACTTCCCGCAATGACAGCAAGGAGGTGAGAGGCATCTGATAGGAAAGGGATGCCAAGGAGATGGGAGACATCTGGTATCAGCCATCAGCTCTCAGTCGGTCGTCTGGACCCTTCTGTAGTCAAGGGAAGGAGACAGGAAACCCGTGGGAGGTGTTGCAGACACTTATCTGGAGACGGGATGAGCGGCTTTCTGGAAATCTCTCTCTTTCTCTCTGTTGATAAAAGAGGGAACCGAGATGATGAGCTTGGATCAGCTCTCCCATTTTTGAAACAGCTGAAGAATGGAAATCCCATCTTGAGGAGACTCGGGGCAGCTGTGGTGGCTCCGGAAACATTTCCAGCCACTTGGGCTTCACGAAAAAGCTGTGACCAACTGGAGCATCCAGGGCCACCCCAAGGGCTTGGGGTATCAGAGAGGGGGAAGATCTGACACAAAATATTCCACACATGCCAGGGAGAAAGGCACGAGGAAAGCACAGGGAAAGGGATTCAGTCCCAAAGCCGCTTTCAAACGCGCAGGCTCGGTGTCCTGCTTTTGGCTGTCACCTCAAGCGCCAGGACACGCAGGCAGGGGGGCGGGGGGTGGAGACTTTAATTCCCTCCAGAGCCTGGAGATGACTCAAGCCTTTCAGCATCCTCTTTCCAGCAGCGTGTCCTCACGAGGCCAGGGTGGAAACCCGGCCCCGCTGGCTCCCGGCCGAGGCAGCGCTTCCGACGGCAGGGAATCGAGCCCCGGCACAAATCCTCTCCGGGCCACCCTTGGAGCCAGCAGCCAAGAGCCTTTCCTGACACGCTGCCGTGTCCCAGGAGGTGTTCCAGGGTTGGATATCCTGCCCAGCAGCCCCAACACGGGAACCTGAGAGCTTTGTCTCCTCGGCCGGCTCGGGGAGGTTGATGGGTTTGTCGGGGGCGTTCGATGGCCAAGGTCAGGCCCTGCCCTCAAGGGTGGCAAAGAAGGGCTTGGAACTCACAGAAAAGGGTTTTGAACCCACAGGAAGGGATTTGAAACAATAAAAAAGGGATTTGAACGCACAAGGAGGGATTTGAGCCTACATGAAGGGGTTTGAACCCACAAGAAGAAATCTGAACTCACAGGAAGGGATTTGAACCCTCAAGGAGGGATTTGAGCCTACATGAAGGGGTTTGAACCCGCAAGAAGAAATCTGAACTCACAGGAAGGGATTTGTAACAATAAAAAAGGGATTTGAATGCACAAGGAGGGATTTGAACCTACAAGAAAATACTGGAACCTACAGGAAGGACTTCAAAACTACAAGGAGAGATTTGTACTAATAAAAAGTGATTTGAACTCACAAGGAGGGATTTGAACCTACAAGAAGGGTCTTGAACCCACAAAAACGGATTGGAACCCACAAGAAAGGATTTTAATCTACAAGAAAGGATTTGAACCTACAGGAAGGGGTTTGAACCCAACAGAAGGAATCTGAACCCACAGGAAGGGATTTGCACCAATAGAAAGGGATTTGTACCAATAAAAAGGGATTTGAACACACAATGAGGGATTTGAACCTACAAGAATGATCATGAACCCACAAAAAGGGATTTGAACCCACAAGAAAGGGTTTTAATCTACAAGAAAGGGATTTGAACCTACAGGAAGGGGTCTGAAACTATAAGAAAGAATCTGAACCCACAGGAAGGGATTTGCACCAATAGGAAGGGATCTGAACACTCAAGGAGGGATTTGTACCTACAGGAAAGATTTGAACCCACAATAAAGGGTTTGGACCCACAAGAAAGGCTTTGGACCCACAAGAAAGGGTTTGAACCTACAAGAAAATAGTTGAACCTACAGGAAGGGGTCTGAACCTATAAGAAAGAATCTGAACCCACAGGAAGGGATTTGCACCAATAGAAAGGGATCTGAACACTCAAGGAGGGATTTGTACCTACAGGAAAGATTTGAACCCACAATAAAGGGTTTGAACCTACAAGAAAATAGTTGAACCTACAGGAAGGGGTCTGAACCTATAAGAAAGAATCTGAACCCACAGGAAGGGATTTGCACCAATAGAAAGGGATCTGAACACTCAAGGAGGGATTTGTACCTACAGGAAAGATTTGAACCCACAATAAAGGGTTTGAACCTACAAGAAAATAGTTGAACCTACAGGAAGGGGTCTGAACCTATAAGAAAGAATCTGAACCCACAGGAAGGGATTTGCACCAATAGAAAGGGATCTGAACACTCAAGGAGGGATTTGTACCTACAGGAAAGATTTGAACCCACAATAAAGGGTTTGAACCTACAAGAAAATAGTTGAACCTACAGGAAGGGGTCTGAACCTATAAGAAAGAATCTGAACCCACAGGAAGGGATTTGCACCAATAGAAAGGGATCTGAACACTCAAGGAGGGATTTGTACCTACAGGAAAGATTTGAACCCACAATAAAGGGTTTGAACCTACAAGAAAATAGTTGAACCTACAGGAAGGGGTCTGAACCTATAAGAAAGAATCTGAACCCACAGGAAGGGATTTGCACCAATAGAAAGGGATCTGAACACTCAAGGAGGGATTTGTACCTACAGGAAAGATTTGAACCCACAATAAAGGGTTTGAACCTACAAGAAAATAGTTGAACCTACAGGAAGGGGTCTGAACCTATAAGAAAGAATCTGAACCCACAGGAAGGGATTTGCACCAATAGAAAGGGATCTGAACACTCAAGGAGGGATTTGTACCTACAGGAAAGATTTGAACCCACAATAAAGGGTTTGAACCTACAAGAAAATAGTTGAACCTACAGGAAGGGGTCTGAACCTATAAGAAAGAATCTGAACCCACAGGAAGGGATTTGCACCAATAGAAAGGGATCTGAACACTCAAGGAGGGATTTGTACCTACAGGAAAGATTTGAACCCACAATAAAGGGTTTGAACCTACAAGAAAATAGTTGAACCTACAGGAAGGGGTCTGAACCTATAAGAAAGAATCTGAACCCACAGGAAGGGATTTGCACCAATAGAAAGGGATCTGAACACTCAAGGAGGGATTTGTACCTACAGGAAAGATTTGAACCCACAATAAAGGGTTTGAACCTACAAGAAAATAGTTGAACCTACAGGAAGGGGTCTGAACCTATAAGAAAGAATCTGAACCCACAGGAAGGGATTTGCACCAATAGAAAGGGATCTGAACACTCAAGGAGGGATTTGTACCTACAGGAAAGATTTGAACCCACAATAAAGGGTTTGAACCTACAAGAAAATAGTTGAACCTACAGGAAGGGGTCTGAACCTATAAGAAAGAATCTGAACCCACAGGAAGGGATTTGCACCAATAGAAAGGGATCTGAACACTCAAGGAGGGATTTGTACCTACAGGAAAGATTTGAACCCACAATAAAGGGTTTGAACCTACAAGAAAATAGTTGAACCTACAGGAAGGGGTCTGAACCTATAAGAAAGAATCTGAACCCACAGGAAGGGATTTGCACCAATAGAAAGGGATCTGAACACTCAAGGAGGGATTTGTACCTACAGGAAAGATTTGAACCCACAATAAAGGGTTTGAACCTACAAGAAAATAGTTGAACCTACAGGAAGGGGTCTGAACCTATAAGAAAGAATCTGAACCCACAGGAAGGGATTTGCACCAATAGAAAGGGATCTGAACACTCAAGGAGGGATTTGTACCTACAGGAAAGATTTGAACCCACAATAAAGGGTTTGAACCCACAAGAAAATAGTTGAACCTACAGGAAGGAGTTCGAAACTACAAGAAGGGTTTTGAACCTTCAAGAAGGGATTTGAACAGACAAGGAGGGATTTGAACCTACAAGAAGGGTCATGAACCCACAAAAAGGGATTTGAACCCACAAGAAAGGGTTTTGATCTACAAGAAAGGATTTGAATCAACAGGAAGCAGATTTAAAATCACAAGAAGGGATCTGAACACAGAGGGAGCAGATTTGCACCCACAAAAAAAGGGTTTGAACCTACAGGAAGGGGTTTGAACCCACAGGAATGGGTTTGAAACAATAAAAAAGGGATTTGAACGCACAAGGAGGGATCTAAACCCACAGGAAAAGTTTTAACCTACAAGAAAGGGTTTGAATCAACAGGAAGAAGTTGGAACCCACAGGAAGGAGTTTGAACCTAAAAATAAAAGGGCTCTGAACCCATCTGGGCACTCTCCTGAGTGGCAGGAGAGAGCAAATATTTGCTATTCCTAGTTGGGTGTTGAGGTCTGGGCCAACCTGGTGGAGGGTCTGTTGGAGGCAGGGGAGGATGGCACATGAAATGATGAAGTTTTTGGTGGTCTAGGACAATCACTGGTGTTGGCCAGGCCTTCCTGTGCCTGCCTGCCATGGCTTACCTGCTAAAGGAGCTCAAAAACTCACAGTTTTAGGGCTCAAATACCTGAAGTTTTAGACCAGGATTTGAAGGACTCATGTCCTGGGCTGACATGCTCAGAGTCAGCT
>VWYE01002728.1:41710-65323 GCA_013398995.1 Alaudala cheleensis
GACCACAACCCACACGGGCTCTGATTCCTTCTTCCAAGCACGGGCTGGTGAGAAAAAAAGACTTTTTACATTCCCAGAGTTTATCTCAGACCTGAGAACCCCGACAGGCAAAGGGGCTGGCAGGGCCGTGGTTAATGGCAGGGCTGGGAGGGGACTTGGAAAACAACCGCGAGTGAAGCAGGGAAGGAAGGAACTTCCTGAGGGATGTTTCTGAAGGGATCAGAAGGGTACGCCCATGGAAGGGTTCCTGTACCTTCCAAAAAGGCTGTGACTCCTCTCCTGATGGCCTAAGACGTGCTGGTGGCCTTTGGGAAGCCACTGTGAGGGGATGGTGGGGCTTGTCTGAGTCTCCTGCCTCCAGATCCAGGGGAGGCTGCGCTGGCCCAGCAGTGAGTGAGCGTTTGAGAGGTGCTGTGGTGCTCGTGGCCACCTCAAAGAACAGGGAACGTGCCCCCTTCAGAACCCACCAGGACATTTCCTCTGGCCAGGAATAGCTGATGAGTAACACAAAGCAGCAGAGGTAATAAATATTGAAGAGCTGGGAAATGCGGAAGGGCACGGGCAGCGGGGCTGGCAGGCGCTGTGGGTGTGAAGTGCAGGGATCAGCCTTTGCTCCTCAGCCCTCCGAGGGAAAAAAAGTGCAGGAGTAAGTGTTGCAATTAATTTTTGTTAATTGTGTGCTGAAAGGCATCGTGCCTTCAAGCAGGCTGGTGAGCTCAGCCCTGGCCTCACTCCCTTTACGTGTCCCAGCCGTGGTTTTCCTGGTGTGATGTGCCTGGAGACAGAGCCAGTGGGAGGAAGGAGATGCAACACCAAGGATCTGAGTGGCCCCTGTGCTGGTGGGGTTTCATTTCCCAGGAAGTTGGGTGGCTAAAAGATTGTGGATTTGGATTGACCAGCTCATGGTGCTTCATTTCCCACCCCTGGAAGTGTCCAAGGCCAGGTTGGACAGGGCTTGGAGCAAGCTGGGATAGTGGAAAAGGTGTTCCCTGCCAGTGGCAGGGGGTGGAGCAAGATGAGGCTTTAAATTCCCTTCCAGCCCAAACCATTCTGTGATTCTGTGCTGCTGTGCTGGGTGAATTGAGGGCAGTTCACAAATGGCATCTGTCCTGGCTGTCACGAGAGGTCACCAGAGTTGAGGAATCAACTTTCAGGTTCTGCAAACTCTGAGCTGCTCCCTGCCCCTTGCAGCCCCTGGTGTGGCTGTTCCTCAGACAGGACTGATGGTGGTGGCAGTTAGATGCCATTTCTGTGCTGGAATTTTCTCCCAGTCCCTGCTCCTCCCACCACACATAGTGGCATAAATTCCATGGACCAAAGACCCTCTTCCTTTACTTTGCAAGAGCCAAAATGCCCATGAAGACCTTTCTCCCCCTCGTTCTGGCCCCCACCCGGTCCATGCTGAGGTGCAGCCGCCCGGGGCTGGCTGCGGTGGGACAACAAGGGTTAAACTCTCTGCTGGCAGTCTGGGAGGACACCGTGTGATTTCTCCCAGCCTGGAGAGGAAGGCAGGCCCTCGCTAATGTATGCGCAGCTTCTGTAGGAGCTAAAAATAGCCACGATCTGAGGCTGTTCTTCCAGGATTTCACAGGCGCTCACCCAATTTTTAGCTCCTTCCCCTCAAAGGGATGGCAAAGCCAAGGCGACAGCCTCAGCCCTCGTGCGGAGCCGCCGCGCCGGGAGCTTCGCTCCAGGGATGCCTCTGACCCTGCGGCAAAAGGGGATGCGCTGCTGAACGCGCAGCCCCGGGCTCCGTGCCGGCCCCGGGCAAGGCTGGCGTGGGCTGAGACATCCCTGGTACCTGCTGAACAGCATCCCGAGGATTTTTCTCTGGGAGCCCCGGTTTGCTCTGCTCGGGATGCAAACGGNAGGCTGTGACTCCTCTCCTGATGGCCTAAGACGTGCTGGTGGCCTTTGGGAAGCCACTGTGAGGTGATGGTGGGGCTTGTCTGAGTCTCCTGCCTCCAGATCCAGGGGAGGCTGCGCTGGCCCAGCAGTGAGTGAGCGTTTGAGAGGTGCTGTGGTGCTCGTGGCCACCTCAAAGAACAGGGAACGTGCCCCCTTCAGAACCCACCAGGACATTTCCTCTGGCCAGGAATAGCTGATGAGTAACACAAAGCAGCAGAGGTAATAAATATTGAAGAGCTGGGAAATGCGGAAGGGCACGGGCAGCGGGGCTGGCAGGCGCTGTGGGTGTGAAGTGCAGGGATCAGCCTTTGCTCCTCAGCCCTCCGAGGGAAAAAAAGTGCAGGAGTAAGTGTTGCAATTAATTTTTGTTAATTGTGTGCTGAAAGGCATCGTGCCTTCAAGCAGGATGGTGAGCTCAGCCCTGGCCTCACTCCCTTTACGTGTCCCAGCCGTGGTTTTCCTGGTGTGATGTGCCTGGAGACAGAGCCAGTGGGAGGAAGGAGATGCAACACCAAGGATCTGAGTGGCCCCTGTGCTGGTGGGGTTTCATTTCCCAGGAAGTTGGGTGGCTAAAAGATTGTGGATTTGGATTGACCAGCTCATGGTGCTTCATTTCCCACCCCTGGAAGTGTCCAAGGCCAGGTTGGATGGGGCTTGGAGCAAGCTGGGATAGTGGAAAAGGTGTTNGACTGATGGTGGTGGCAGTCAGATGCCATTTCTGTGCTGGAATTTTCTCCCAGTCCCTGCTCCTCCCACCACACATAGTGGCATAAATTCCATGGACCAAAGACCCTCTTCCTTTACTTTGCAAGAGCCAAAATGCCCATGAAGACCTTTCTCCCCCTCGTTCTGGCCCCCACCACGACCCATGCAGAGGTGCAGCCGGCTGGGGCTGGCTGCGGTGGGACAACAAGGGTTAAACTCTCTGCTGGCAGTCTGGGAGGACACCGTGTGATTTCTCCCAGCCTGGAGAGGAAGGCAGGCCCTCGCTAATGTATGCGCAGCTTCTGTAGGAGCTAAAAATAGCCACGATCTGAGGCTGTTCTTCCAGGATTTCACAGGCGCTCACCCAATTTTTAGCTCCTTCCCCTCAAAGGGATGGCAAAGCCAAGGCGACAGCCTCAGCCCTCGTGCGGAGCCGCCGCGCCGGGAGCTTCGCTCCAGGGATGCCTCTGACCCTGCGGCAAAAGGGGATGCGCTGCTGAACGCGCAGCCCCGGGCTCCGTGCCGGCCCCGGGCAAGGCTGGCGTGGGCTGAGACATCCCTGGTACCTGCTGAACAGCATCCCGAGGATTTTTCCGGGAGCCCCGGTTTGCTCTGCTCGGGATGCAAACGGCGGGCAGAGCGCGCTGCAGCTGGCAGCGAGCCACGGCTCTGACCCTGGCAGCTCTGCAGCAGGCAGCGGCAGCTTCTTTGCAGCTGCACCAGCTCCTCAAGAAGCAGCTCCCCCTCTTCCCAAGCAGAATCCTTTCCCCTTAAACCCTTCCTGCTGTTTTTTCTGGCATGCCGTTTGAAAATCCTGGAGCGTCCACCTCCTCGGCTCTACAAAGCCACCCTCCGTGGGGGTGAGGAGAGGCTTTGCTGCATGGAAAAATCTGGTGATTTCAGGTGCTGCTGAAGCATCAGTCACCCTGATGGCTGGGGAGAGAGTAAATGCTGTAAATTCAGGGAGTGCTCTCCCAGAATCTGTTCCCTGATCTCCCAGAGGTGACCCCCTCGTCTTTTCCAGCAGCCAGAGTGTGGGAATGGAGATGTCTCCCTCTGGGTGAGGGAACAAACTCCCAGTTTTGTTACTGTGATCCCGGGGTCCACATTGGCTTTTGAGGGTTCAGACCACGGGCAATCTGCAGTGTCTGTTCAGATCTTTGGAGCCACTACCCCAAACTGTTAAACCCCTCGGGAAGAGAGAAACCCTTGGACAAGAAAACCACAAGTGTCCCCATCTCCAAGAGACTCACTGGCAGCAAAAATCATGTCCTTCTCTTCTTCTGCTCTGCATCCTCCACTAAGGGATCTCTGTGAGGAGATGAAGGTGTGTCCCTGTCACTGACTGGTATCCCAGAGCAATGCCAGCTTCTCCTCCCCTGAGATGTCCCGTGGCTCTGGTGAGCCCACAAGGTGCCAAATCACTCCTCAAGACCTTCTGGGTTAAAAACACTGCAACGTGACCCATCCTGTTCAAAGGGTGAGGTGACTGTTCCCATGTGCCTCTGAGAATCATGAGCTTGAGCAATCACGTTTTGGGAGTCCTCAGGCATTTGCTTGGGATTTTCTTTGGCATTTCAGGGAATTTCCCTGAAACTTCCCTCGCTTGGAGCCAAGACAAGTCAATCAGAACTCCTCTGCTTCCCTTCAGGGCTTTCAGCTGTTCCTGCAGGACTGACTGGACTGGGACAAGCTTTAGAGCCCTGACACTAAACCTTATTTTCACATTCACACTTGAAGCAAGAACTCAGCCTGAGCCCAACTTCCAGGTCCCTGTGTAAAGCTGTTCAACAGCTCTGATTTCAAACAGAAGGCTTTGCCAGAGATGATAGCACCGAGTGTCAGAGTATCCTTAAAGCAAATCAGCATGTGCAAAATAGGGAAGGGACTGGGGTTTGAGCACTCATAGCTAATTTAGGGGGCGAATCTGTGATACAAGGGAGCATTTGGCTCAGTGCTAGGACCATCCCACGTGTGATAGATGCTGTGACAGGTCTCTGCAGCACCCATCACTTGGATGCCCTCTCCAGCAGCCCCCGCTGCTCTGCCTCCTCCTTCATGCAGCATGGAGATGGTTCCCACATTGAAATCCAAAAAAAAACCAAAAAAGGCATTCATGCCGTGGTGCTGGAGAGGTCTTGGGGTTTGTATTCCTGTTTTAGGGGTCTACACCTCACAAAATAATTAACAAATGAAAACGCAAACGTGATTTCTGGGAGCCTGGATGGAAACAATGGCAGCTACTGCTACAAAGCTGTTCTCTGATTCTGTATTGATTTGCTGAGCAGAGACCTGGAAATGGGGATTCTGCAACCTGGATGTCCAGGGGAACCCCCCTCAGCCGTGGGGATGCAGCAAGGAGAGGCTGCCTGGCTGCTTACAAAACCAGGTGAATATATCAATAACCCATTCATGGCTGTTTTTGCAAATAAAGAAACACTGGACAGGCTCTGGCTAAGCAAGGATAGTTCAATAACAGCCAGGATTGACGAATCATTGCCAAAAAAAGTGGGGTTGTTTAGGGCCAGCACCTCCTTATGATTTGTTTCTCCTCTTCTGGTTGTGATCTTTCAGCCTGTGAGTCAGAGAAAATTACTCTGCAGCTGGGGAAGGAGAGCAGTCACAGAGACAAATCCCAGCAACATCCCCCAGAAGGAGCGACACGAGCAGCTCCTGCACCTTTTGGCCTCTGGAGTTTTGTCTGCAGCGATGCCCTTGCCCCACTTTCCTGCAGCTGCTGGAGGTTGTGACCCCAGCGTCTGTCAGCAGGATGAAATCACACCTGCAGCCCTGCCTGTGCTCTCACAGCCCCCAAATATCTGCTGAAACCACCAGGAAAAGGAGATTTGAACCAAGACCAGGAGGGGGTGTAGGTTTATGTCCCCTTCACCTGGCACTGCCACCAAAGCAATCATTTCAGAGGAGTTGGGGACGTTGCTCAGGGATCATCAATCACAGAGCCCTGTTTTGTGCATCAGGAGCCCCAGATCATCAGCCACGAGTTAAATCAGCCTGCAAACACCAAAGCTGTTGGAACCAGACCCCAAAAACACTGCAGGGTCATGATTTTATTGCCCCTCACCAACTTTCCAAGGAGGGGCTGATTTGTCAATTTTCTTCAAGCAGTGGAAGTGATCTTGGGCTGAGAATCATTTCACCATCCCTGGGAATGTTCAAAAAACTTGTGGATGTGGCCCTTGAGGATGTGGTTTGGTCATGCCCACAATGCTGGGTTTGAACTCAAGAGGTCTTTTCCAAGCTGGATGATTCCATGACTCTGCAGGGATTGGGATTAAAGGCTGGAACGGGTTGTCCAGAGGGGCTGTGGAATCTCTGCCCTTGGAGATTTTCAAAACTCAGCTGCACCAGACCGTGACCAACCTTCTCTAACTTCAAAGTTCTCCCCCACTTTGATGGGAGCCTCAGTCCACAGACCTCTAAAATCTCCTTCCACCTAAATTCTCCTGTGATTCCACAATATGATCCTTCCCAACATAAGTTTTATGAATCAGTTGGATCTTTTGAGGCTGGCGTGCAGCAAAGCCATCTGTGCTTTCAAACAGCTTCAGACTGGCTCAGAACATGAACTTGTAGCAGTTTCTCCTGAGCAGCAGAAGTCTGGGACAATCATTCCTTCAAATACAAATTTCAGTTGCACATTCAGCAAAAAAGCGAGAGTTTGTAACACGAATTATTAATTCTTTAATGGGAGCTGATAGAAACAAGTAGATAAGACTTAGATCAGAAGCTGCAAGGCAGAAGGACTAAACCCCTGGATGAACACACTTTTAATTGCATTTTATTAATTTTTTTATGTATAAACCGTATAAGGAAACCCCCCAAAGCTGTCAGAAAGCATTGAGAACCTCAGTCCTGAACATCAGGTCCCTGAAAAAGGTCATTAAACAAATTATTTAGGTGAGTGTGGTCAGGATGACCTGTGAGGAGGCTGGATTAGAGTTTGTGCAGAAATAAGGATCCCTTTCTTGATTTTGAGGTGAAAAGTGATCTTTCCCAGTTCAGCATGGTTCTGACCCACCACAACCAGCAGTGGTGAAAATAAATCCCGCACACCCTTCAAGGCTCAGGCCAGACCAGGAACAACTCCCTGGGGATAGTTTGGATGCAGCCCGTTGTTCTGGAGGAGTTTGATGCCCTGGGAACAGCCAGGAAAAGCTGTGGAATATCAGCACCTGGATGGGACCCTGTGGTTCCTATTTTGATACTCAAATTAGGAACCATAATAATCCATCTGTGAATCCTTATCCCTGGCATGTGGCATTAAAACAAAGAAAACAACTACCAAATGTTGATATTGAGCTTGTTAATGGTGATGGCAACTCTGAGTGTGAGTTTGACTTTTTTAATGGATAGCATTCCACTTTCCTGCTCCCCTGTTGCACCATCACTGTGTCTCCCATTCCTTTTACATCAGTTAGAAGGAAAATAATTCATTAAAATTAAAAACACAAGTGGGCCAAAGCCACAGCTGGTGTGAATTGCCAGAGCCCCGTGGATGCCAGCTCGCTCCAGCTGAGATCTGGCCTCACGTAACCTCGTTGTAAGGGGATGCTCAGGCAGCCTCTGCTCCGAGCCCAGCAGTCACACATGGCCTCGTTTCCTCCCCTCCCAGGAGAGGGGTTTTGGCCTGGGAACACCCTCCAGTGCACCCTTGCAAGGGGAGGAGGTGGTAGGAGGGTGAGCCTTCAGATGAATGACAACCCCTGTTCCCATCCTCTTCCTCCAGGAGGGAGCAGCAGGGAGAGGGTTGGTGCCATGGGATGGTGTCACATCACCAAGGTCACAACCAGGACGTTTCTGAACGAGAGCCAGCAGAGGGACAAGGAGCCCTGGGGCTTCCTGGGGGAAATGTCCAGCAGCAGTGTGGCCAGCAGAGCCAGGACAGTGACTGTCCCCTGTGCTGGCTCTGCTGGGGCACCTCCAACCCTGGGGACAGCTGTGGGACGCTCCTGACAAGAGGGACATTGAGGGGCTGGAGCGTGTCCAGGGAAGGGAACAGAGCTGGGGAAGGGGCTGGAGCACCAGGAGAGGCTGAGGGAGCTGGGAAAGGGGCTCAGCCTGGAGCAAAGGAGGCTCAGGGGGGACCTTGTGGCTCTGCACAACTCCCTGACAGGAGGGGACAGCCAGGGAGGGTCGGGCTCTGCTCCCAAGGAACAGGGACAGGAGGANTACAAGAGGGACATTAAGGGGCTGGAGCGTGTCCAGGGAAGGGAACAGAGCTGGGGAAGGGGCTGGAGCACCAGGAGAGGCTGAGGGAGCTGGGAAAGGGGCTCAGCCTGGAGCAAAGGAGGCTCAGGGGGGACCTTGTGGCTCTGCACAACTCCCTGACAGGAGGGGACAGCCAGGGAGGGTCAGGCTCTGCTCCCAGGGAACAGGGACAGGAGGAGAGGGAACAGCCTCAAACTGTGCCATGTTGTGGCATCACCATCACGTTGTGGAACCACCATCCCTGGAAGTGTGCAGGAAGTGTGGAAGTGGCATCTGTGGACGTGGCTCAGTGTTGAACATGGTGCTGCTGGGTCGCTGGTTGGACTTGATCTTTGAGACGTTTTCCAGCCTCGGAGATTCTGTGATTCTGTGGCTGGGTCTGGCTGAGACAGAGCTTGTTTTCCCCACAACAGCCCCCACACTGCTGTGCTTTGCACTTGGAGCTGGGAAGGTGTTGGTAACACCCCAATGCTTTGGCTACCACAGCATCAGAGCTGTCTCTCCAGCATCCCACCCCAACAGAAGGCTGAGCAAGAGCAAAATCCATTTTCCTTACACCTGCACTAATAAACCAGGTAATTTCAAGAGCTGTCCATAGGCACTGCAACTTCACCACTCCCTGTACAGGGCCAGGGGCTGGACTCAATGATCCAACTCAGGATATTGTGATTCCATGCCAAAAATCTGAGTATAACCATTAGAATGGTCAGGGCGTATTCAGAATTTCCCAAATCATCACAACCTGTGCAGGTTTCAGTAATTTTCAGGGGCCAGGAATCATTTCCTGTGCTGAATATGGAAGAAGTTTCCTGGTTTTGGTGGGTGAGAGAGTTCATTTCTTGTGTCTTGGCTTGTTGGCCTCAGGAAAAGTGATCAGACTGTGACATCCTGAGATTCCTGCCCTTGTGGCTGTGTGGGACAGGCCACCAGGACCCTTCTGCCCCCAAAGCACAGCCCAGGGCCTGTCCTGATGAGCCTTTCTGGGCTCCCATGACCCTTTCACACATCCACATCCTCCTCCCTTCCACCAGCCCATTGTCAGGGGTGTCCTCTATGGGAAACCAAAGTATCTCTCTGGTTCTCCCGGATGGGCAGGAGCCTGGATGGGGGGTTAGATCCTCCCTGGCCTGTGTCAGAAACAGTGATGATTTTTGGTCTCAGCCCATGGGAAAAGCACTGCCAGGGTTGTCTGAGGATTTGGNCCTGCATTTCCTGGTGACACTTGGAGCCACCTCTGTGAATCCAACCCTGCCAAAGCCTGGGCACGACCCTGCAATGGATCACCCTGTAAAACTGTCAGCACAATCCCCAGAAATTCTGGCCAGGGCCAACAGGGATGGACGTAGCCACGCTGAGCTGAGCCTTGCCAGCTGGCCAGGGACTGCTTCATTTCATGACACAAAACCAGAACCTCCAGAATCCGTCACCCACATGGAGCAGCTTTTCCTACAGAGCTCAGCTCAGGAACATCTCCCCTTCTCCCTCCTGTGGGCCCCTGCAGCTCTTTCCAAAGGTTATTTGACCACGTTTGGTGGATTTGGCTCCTCCAAAAAGGCTCTTTGGAGCGGGGACAGCAGTGACTTTGACCCCAGCAGCTCGTGTGCTGCTGTGACACACGTAGTAAATAAGCGTGAGGGTAATTACACCAACAGGAATTCTGGGAGCCCTGCCAGGAGGGAGGGGACAGCCAATCCTTTGTGCACTAAAAAAAAAAAAAAAATTAAATAAAATCACCCCAATCCCCCTCCCAACCCCGAATTAGTTCTATCTCTTGAAGCCGTGATGTGACTTGGAACTAAAAATACACACAAATTCACACACTCGTATATAAAAATAGCCAGCATTCAAAAAAAAAAAAAAAAAGAAAAGAAAAAAGCAGCCCAAGTTTAGGCTCCTGTATCCAAAATTAAGCTCTTAAATAAATAAATTAGCCTGATTTTCAAAAGCAAGGAGCAGTGAATGGTTTTCACTCGCAGAAGAGGAAGCATCATGTTGCTAAAGACTGAAGATCAGGCCTGAATATGGATTTAAAAGTCTAATTATAGAAGCCTGTTTGCCACCAGCTTGACCAGGAGCAGCGAATTTCAGGTGAAATTACACTGATTTTTTTTTGTTTCATTCTTCTTAAGTTGTCCCCACTTAACCAGTGTTAGGAAAGGTTTGAAAGAGCCTCACAGAAGGGAATAAAATACCACAAGGAAACAGATGAACTGGGATAAAACTGTTCACACCAGCTGTGTACATTGGTGTTTGGAAATAGGGTTAAGAATTATCAGTGTTGGAGCTGGGTGAAATTTTATGTTGATTAATTAAGTATTTATTACTTGCTGACAGCCCACAAGGTGGAAATGCTGCTTTTCCCAGTTGTCCTCACAATGCACTGGCTTTGTGAGGAATGGGAATGGGAACTTTGTCATTCCTTTCCTCTCTTTGCCAGATTTGGGTCTGGAGGATGCTGAAGACAGAGCACAATATTTTTTCATGGCCTGAAGAGCTGAAAAAAAGGAAGTTTAACTTACTTTCAGCTGCAAATGGTCCTTGGAGCTGCTTTGCTCCCTCTGCCCAACATTTTCCCAGGGGTTCCTGAGGTCACACTCCCTCTGTAGGGACAGCTTTGGGGTCAGATTGGGCAGGGCTGGGATTTCTGCCTCCATGGATTGGTGTCATGTCCTCTCTCTGTGGCCAGTAAAAAAAATTAATTATTAAACTGTGGATGGTGGTGAATCCCTAGAGATTCACCCTGACCCCAGAGATCCAAGAGAAATCATTGCAGGACACTGTGTCCCTCCTGATAATTCCTTCCTCCTCTTTTTGAGTGGCCAATGTCAGTGCTGGAGTTTGGTTCAGCCATCCTGGGGGGCTGGGAAAAATAAAGGTGGTGTTAAAAACAACCCAAAACTGGAGGCAGCTGTTGGGAACAGCAGTGTGGAAGAGCAGAGGTGTAGGAAATGTGAAAAAGGCACTAAAAGAAATTTTTTCTAGAGAAAAGGAGGCTCAGGGGGGACCTTGTGGCTCTGCACAACTCCCTGACAGGAGGGGACAGCCAGGGGGATTGGGCTCTGCTGCCAGGGAAGGGGACAGGATGAGAGGAAACAGCCTCAAGTGGCACCAGGGAAGGTTCAGGACATCAGGAAGAATTCCCTCAGGGAAAGGGTTATCAGGCATTGGAAGCGGCTGGTCAGGGAGGTGGCAGAGCCCTCATCTCTGCAGGCACTTAAAAGCCATGTGGATGTGGCACTTGGGGACGTGGCTCAGTGGTGGCCTTGGCAGTGCTGGGGAATGGTTGGACTCGATGATCTTAGAGGCATTTTCAAACCCTAATAATTCTATGGTTCCATGGAACTGTGATTTTTTTGTTTCTTTTAATCTGGGGAAATGAAAGGTTTACAGGGCAGCTCTGTGCAAACAGGTAAAAGACTGCTGCAGGCTGAAAACCAATAAAGTCTGTGGCTGAGGTGATGAGAAATGAGTGGTTTAACCTCCCAAAGAGGAGCTTAGGTTTTGTACACCAGCAGGAATGGGAGCTTCTGGGGAGGGGGAGACCATCCAGGACTCCAGCACAGATTTGGTGGAATTTGGCAGAGTTGATGGTGCCTTTTCCCTTGGGCAGCACCTTGTGGGCACCACCACTTGGCTTTTGCTGGCCCTGTGTCACTGACACTATAAAAACCATTGCATTCTCCTTTTCCCTGCTTTCTCCTTCAGCCACGACACTCTCCCTGACTTTGCCTTTCCAGCCAAACTGCACTCATTGAATTCCCGGCTGAAGGGAAGGCAGGACGCCCGTGTCGTGCGGCAGCTCCCGGGCTTGGGGTCTTCCAGGGAAAATGCCAAGTGCAGGGGGTGGATTTGTTGGCGGAGCAGGGGCTCCACGGCCATTCCCACCCCGCTCTGGGGGGGTCTGCTGTGGATGTCACACCAGTGTGGATGTCACACCGGTGTCACCAGTGTCGTGTGTGACTGGCGTAGCATTTTCCCGAGTGTCGAGCCCCATCTGGTGGCTTTCCTCAGTCCTTTTTGTGTGTATGTGCGTGTCCTTGCAGTCCTCTTTCGGGATTTTTCCGAGCGGCCAGCAAGGACGAGATGCTGGATAAAGGGCAGGGCTGGCAGAGCCGTCCCTGCTTCCCATCCCAGCTCCCCGTCCCGGGCTGTGATTCGGAGATCCGGAGGCTGCCCGGGCTCACGTCCTTCCCCTCCCGCTCTCCCCGGCTGTGCAGTCTCGCCCGGGGATGATCTAATCGTTTTGGCCAAAGCCCAGCTTGTGCCGTGAGCCGCTCTCAGAGCCTCCAGAAGGCGCTTCGTGGCAGCGCCGCGCTGGCAGCGGAGCTGGGACAGATGAACAGTCCCGGGAGGGGACACTGCCAGCTACTGGCTGGCTCGGATGAGCAGCTTTGGGGTCGGCGTGAGGTGAAATGGTTCCCATCCCAAACGAGGTTACAGCCACCGCTCAGGATTAGAAGGGAGAAGACCCAATATTAGATTGTCAATCTCTAGAAGTGTCCAAAGCCGGGCTGGATGGGGCTTGCAGCCACCTGGGGTAATGGAAGGAGTCCCTGCTCATGGCAGGGAGTTGGAACAAGATGATCTTTAAGGTTCCTTCCAACCCAAACCATTCTGGGATTCTGTGATACCAACAGGCATTGGGAAGGACCGTGTTAGGGGTCTTTTCTGAAATGCCACGAGTCCCGAGACAGAGGCAGTGGTGGAGCTGTGTCTGTCCATGTACGAGACACCTCCTTCTACTCCAACACTGCCCAAAGTCTCAAAGCTGACCTGTGACAAGCTGTGGCCTGTCACATCCCTGGGTCACACACGTGCTGCGTGTGAAGGTGGTGTCTCCTGGCTCCATCTGTGATCAAATAGGGTCAATTCACGGAGTCACAGAATATTCCAAGCTGGAAGAGACCCACGAGGGTCATCAAATTCCAATTCCTGGACAACTTCAGGAATCCCATGATGAGCCTGAGAGTGTGGTCTGAACACTTCTTAGTGGGGTTTGGCAGAGAAGCTCCTTTCCAGAGTGCTGAAGGGGTTTAGATGGTCTGTAAGCCACTTCCAAGTGTTAGGACCAGTATTTTTCACTGGGTTCTCTTCTTGTGATGAAAATTAGGCGAGGGAGTTGTTTTCTTGTGCTTCAAAAGCATTTTCTGCTCCCGGGCTCCACGTTTGGGTGCTACCAGTCGAAGTTTTACTGCCCTGCAACACCAAATGCACTTCCTTATATGAAGTGGGGTGACTGAGGGTTGGCATCCAGTTTAAGACTGATGACCTTGGAGGCTTTTTTCCAGCATTAATGATGAGTCAGGATCTAAAAGGTCTGACAGGAAGGAGAGGAAGAACCGCGCAGACCCCGGCGCCTCCCCAGAGCCCCATTCCCCGCTCAGGCAGGTTTTGCTGCTCTCCAACCCCTCACACGCAGCTTTTTCCCCCCACCCCTCCTGTTTCCCGCAGGTATATCCGAACCATGTACCTGGGGATCCAGAGCCAGAGGCGGAAGGAACACCAGCGGCGTTTCTACTGGGCTATGATGTACGAATATGCAGACGTAAACATGCTGCGCCTCCTGGAGACCTTCCTCGAGAGCGCCCCTCAACTGGTGCTACAGCTCTGCATAATGATCCAAAAGAACCGTGCAGAAACATTACCATGTAAGTGGCCCCCCGCCCCTTCCCCGCCTTTCCAGCCTCTCCTCCCCGATCCCGGTTCTCAGCAGCGGATGGATGCGCTGCTCGCTCCCCGCCCCCCGGCTGGGGGCTGCCGCTTTGGGACAAATCTCTCTGCTGGGTAAAATTTCTGCTCGTTCCTCTGAGGGAAAAAAAAGTCAGTGTCGAGGAAAAGATGGGATTCGGATTTTCCACGCCCAGTCCAGGATAAAGGAATGTTGGTGTTGTCAGCAGGCTCTGCTGCTGTGGCACCTCTCGTTTGTCGCTTGGCAAACACGACTGTTCCCTGCCTCAGTTTCCCTCCTTAAGTAGGGTGATAAAAGTGGCCAGATTTGAGTTTGTGTTGTTGAGGACAAATGGTTCAATGCCTATGCAATGCCCTGACGGTGTTAAGTGTAAAAAAAAGGGGGTTTTGGCAGCTAAATGCTGCAGGTCGTTTTCTGATGAGTGCCCAGGAATTAAGGCCTTGTCATTGGTACCATCACCAAGCCCAGGGAAAGAGAAGGGGAAGGCAGGGGTGGGGACTGTGTAGGGACAGGGATGTAGTGGAGGTTTAATTGCAAATGCAGACAGAGGAGACGAGGTTTGGAAGCCACCACAGGGAATATTTCGCCAATTCTGGTTCCTGCCACTGCTGTGATGTGCTGAGCATGGGGCATCTGTCCCAGCTGAGAGGGACACGGCCCTGTCCCAGCCCTGGCATGAGCAGCTCTCCCAGCCCATGGCCATGCTGAGGGTCACCAGCCAGAGGGACACTCATCCTTCCTAAGGACCAACAGTGGAGCTGCTGGGTCATTCAGCCCCTGCTCAATTCATGCGCCACAGGTGACACTCAGCTTCCCAAAGCCAGCCTCGTTGGGGCGTGTCCTTTCTCAGGAGTTCTTGCAGCTCAGGTGGGAACTGCAATTAGAATTTGCTTTGGGGTTACATTTTGCTGGTTTTGCCAAGGTCACCAACTATCTGCAGCATCAAGGAAGGCCAACCACTCTCCCTTTCCTCTGTATTTCCAGCGTGTCCATCACAGCTGTTTATAGAGGCCTCCCTCCTCCTATTTATGCAGCCTTTCCTTGAAACCTCTCATCACGAGCTCTCCGGGCCTCCAAAGCGCTGACATGACGAATATGCCTTTCCACAACCCCTGCTGGAACGGCTCGCATTTGCCAGCCCCCTTTTCCTGCCGCTTCCAACGTTATTAACCCGACAGAAAACGCAGAACTCAGAGCCCGGGAGGTTTGCCAGGGCGTTCTGCAGATTGCCGGACTGGCCGCAGAAAGCGCCCGGGTTGAAGTTTGTTGGCGAGTCAGACGAGGCGGGAGAATAATCCCTCCAAGGCTTTCAAATCCGTGCCTCTCCCACTCCGCCACTTCCAGGCACGGCTGCCTGATCCACTTGGAGGAGGCTGCATGGTTTTTCCAGCATCCCTCTCCCCTCCCTTTCCCCGGCTTTGCAGTTCCTCTGCTCCTCCAGCGCGCAGAGCCGGCTGCGCTCTCTTCCAAGGCAGCGCACGTCCCCGCCTGCCTCCCCGAGCCCTGGAGGGCTCTTTGCTCGCCACGCTCCAGCAGCCGAGCTCGCCGGGTCCCCAGAGCATCCTCTCCCTGCATCCCTCCCCTCCCGTGCCAGGGATGCGGGCGCTGATGGATGAGAGCGCCGGGGCTCGCCCAGCGCTCCTTGACTCCGGTGCGAGGTTTCCTAGAGATCCTCCATGCCCGTTCAGTGCTGCTCTCTTCCTCCCCCTCCTCCTCTTCCTCCTCCTTCTCTTCCTCCTCCCGGCCAGTCCGTAATTACACAAAAGCAAATTAAATGCTGAGAGCAGCCGTTGTGAGAGGGAGCATCAAAGATTTTTTTTCCCTTAAAGCAGGCGGAAAGCACAGGGAGACGGATGCTGTGAGGAAGGCGGTGTGTTTAAGGATCAAATCAAGTCTCTCCTGGCTCATGGAGTCTGTGGGAGCGTGGCTCCTCGCGGGAAGGGGCCAGTTCTGCCTTTAAACAGGGACAGCATCCGCCGCATCCCTGAGGGATGCACGCTGGGAAAACGGCCCGGGGAAGGGCTTAAAAGAGCAGGTACAGCCCCTGCTGGTGTGTCCAGGCTCCAGCTGCTTCCATACATCCCCCACAGGCTCTTCTGGATCCGTTTAGTGCCAGACAAGGTCGGTTCACAATTTCCTGTGGCACACATCCCTCCTCCAAGCCCCAGCCCTCGCTGCTCTTTGGATTGGAATGCCAAGCGCTTTTCCCCCAAATAAGTCAACTTCGATTTAAGGAGCTTTAGGAAGGGAGTCACTGGAATGGCTGTCAGGAGGTTTTGGTTGTGTCTCCTATTTCCTGTGTCAGAAGGGCTGTTGAGGGAAGAAGAGTGAAGACTCTGGAGGTCTTTACTCAGACCCAGAGCATCTCCTCCAAAGCATTTCTGCCACACAGCACGGTGGTAGAAAGGGGTGATGTTGGAAGGATGAGTAGAAAGGGATAATGCCTAATTTCCTGGTTTTCAATCTATTGGGTGGATGGAAGAAAGAAAAACCTCATCATGCCTTGCAAGAACTGTTTGACCATGAGAGGAACCTCATGTGTGAGAGGGTTGGGTGTGACCTGTGTCTGTTGTTCCTTCAGCATTCAAAGAACAGAGCAGTTTCACCCAAAAGTGAGAATATCCAGCAGCAGAAGTGCTGGAATTTGAGGTCAAGACCCACCCTCAGTAAAGCTCAGGACAAGACCCCTGGGATTTCATGAGGGTCAGGATTCATTCCTTCATCATATCCCCAGGAAAGAGCACTGAGAGGAAAGAGGGGAGAGCTCCCTGTACTCCATCAGGTGGGCACTGGAAGGTGCATGTTGAGAGCCTGAGCTGGAATTCTTTGTCTGGTGGAGCAAATGGGACAACATTTATCAGCTCCTGGATATCCACACAGAAAGAGGTGGTGGTGGTGGGCAGGCCCTCTGGAAAGGATTCATCTGCTACAACCAGAGCTGGGCAGAGTCAGGAGAAGGTGAGGGGAGAAGGGTTGGATCCAGCACATGGAACAGCTCCTGTCCAAAGCTGCTGAAGGAGGTGGGATGAGATGCTCAACCTCCAGCAGCACCTTCCTCCAGGGAATCTGATGCATTTCCACCTACCATTAGGGTTAGGCTGAAGGAGGGGAAAGGGATGCTGGAGATGATGCAGGATTGTCCCTCAGTCACCCCAAGTGTCTCTGAGGTTTAGGAGAGGATAAAAGGGTGTCCATCTCTCAGACTCCTGGGCAACAACATCCAGAGGACTTCCCCTGATTTAAATCACGTATTTGCAAGGGGAAAACCGAACATTAACAACAGAAAAAGCTCAGCAACCCAGCTCCTCATTCCAGAATCACTCCCAGCAGATAATCCACCTCACTCCTTGCAGAACAAACCATCCTTAACCCCCCTCACCCCACAGAGGTGCCGCTTCCTCCGCGCCGAGTGGGAAGGAGCAGATCAAACCAGCTTAAAGGAGACCTCTAGGCAGGCAGGGAGGTGAGAGGGATTCCAGTTTTACTGGCATAAATCTCCTCTTAAAGAGGTTTGCTTCCACTTAATATTTTTTTTTTCACGTGGCTTCTTTAAAGCTTAATAAGATTTAGCAGAAGCCCCGACGTCATGTCACGAGATTTACACAGAGATTTCTGCCTGCATGAGGCTGCAGTTTCAGCACAGGGTCTCTCCCTCCAAAAAAAAGTCACATCTCTCCACAAATGCTGTGTCCACCTCCTCCATTACCCTACAGTTGGTCTGAAAGAGATTTGCAGTGTGAGCCTTCCTTTAGCAAAGTCCTGCTGGAGTTTTGGAATCCTGCTGGGGTTTTGGGAAGTGTCTGCACTCTTCACAGCCTTCAAAATTAGGCTGAACTTCCTCATGTATTTAAGGAAAAGCAACATTAACTTGTGGGGTTTTTTTGAGTAGAGTGATACAAATTAGGCATTAAAATGGATTTCAGACATCTCAGAGGTATAGTACAGAGTTATCCTGGTGAAGGTTGCAAATCATCTTGTCCCTCCCAAAGCAAAGTCCCATTTTTTTATCATGTTCTCCCTCATCTGTACCAAGTCTGGGGATCATTTATTATCATTTATGATCCCTTTTTGCTGGGGGAAACTGAAGATGATTTTCCCTGTCCCCTAGTTTAGAAGACTCAACTGGTCAGCTGAGTTAGACAGGGACTTCCAGCCTGCAAGTGTTCAAAAATGTGATTTTCAAGTGACATCAACACTGGCCTGTACATAACTGAGGAGACTAAAACCCCCAGGTCTCCAGTGAAAGTGGAAAAAAGACTCATGAGATTTGAAAGTTCATCCTTTTCACCCCTTGAAGGAGCACTGAAAGTCAGTGCAAGACCCTTCATGGTGGCCTGGGCCAAACGGGTGTGCCCAGCAATGTTCAAACAGGAATCCAAACCCCCAAACCCAACCTCTGTGACCTCACAGCACACAACTGTCCCCATTTATGCAGAGTCCCATGAGCTCATAAATAACCCAGGGCTCATTCCACACAGGCAGCAGATCCCACGGGGATCAGTGCAAAATTCAATCTGGCATCTGCAGATTCTGTGTGGGAAAGCCCTACTTCTGCAAAGCAGAAAATCCCCTTCCTGACTGGTGCATTTTTCCTAAGATCCACCAAGAGAACTTCATTGCATGACTAAAGAAGTCATTGCCTCAGTAACAGGAGATGATGGGGATAAGATCTACCAGAGCCACACTCGGGGCTCTGGCTCAGATTCTGAGACAGATCATGAGGAAAAAGAGATGCCAAAACTTTGCCCAAAGGCAGATATTTTTTTTTTCCCCTTTTTTCTCATGTCATTCCTTGGGGGACATCCCTCACCCAATGTTTCCTGTGACAGAAGAGGCACAAGCAGAAAAGCAGTTGCTCATTGCCATGTGGGAAAGGGACCCCAGCAGTTGTGTCCTTGCTGGGCAGGGAGGATCTGGGATCATCTGCCCCGAAAATTTTTCCTTCCTCCATCACAGTTTCCCTTTAAATGTTCCCCAGCAGCCCAAGGAGGCCCAGATAGCTCTGAACTCATGAGCAGCTCTCCCAGGAGGCCGCTCATATGACTCCAGTGCTCTGCCAGACTGGGGCATATGGCTCTGTTCCTTGCCTTCCCCTCCTTCCCACCAAAGCCGGATGACAGGGAGCGATTTGGTGCCCTGCTGGAAAGGAGCCGCTGGTCCCCGGCCAATTCCCAGCAGCATCAAAAAGCCATCTCCACAGTTGGCAAGTGGCACCAAGGACGCCTTGCTCTGGCACGCTGAGAGCAGGCCAAGCCTGAGGCAGGGTGTTTTTCCTTTGCTTGTCCCATCATCAGCCGTATTGTCCCGGCGCCGTGGGATCCAGGAGCCTTCGCAGCCAGGGACAGCTTTTTTTTTGTGTTTTTCCTTTTTCCAACGGGGATTTGGAGCCAGCCCAAAGAGAGACGTCATCCCTTCGCCCATCCCCACCTGCAGCCTCCCCTGTCCACCACCTTTGCCACGTCTCTTATTTTTGGGAGTGCTGATGAGGGCCCGTCTGTTCCGTACCACGTGTCAGCGTCACACACAGGACACGGCACAGCCAGGAGAGATGAGTCACCATTCACGGGACAGCGCTGGCTGGGGGCCAACGCTGCCGATTTTAGGCTTTGTCAGACTGTGGTAATCGCTGGGAAGGGGTTACATCATCAGAGCACTACAACAGAGTGAGCTCATGCTGCTCCCTGGAGCTGGGGGCCAGCCAGGAAACTGAGGCGTGCTGAGAGCTTTGGGTTCTTGTCAAGCAGATTCCAGGCAGGAAGTTCAGGCTTTTTTTGCTATTTTTTTGGGTAATTCCATGCTGCAGGCTTTCTGGAGATGCACCTCTCATGGGAAGTTTGGGATTGGAGCATAGGAAAAAGTGCTGTTGGGTAGTGAAATGCATGGGAATTCAATTCTCTTTAGCTTCAGGTTGCTCTATTGCAGGATTCTTGTCAGGCATCCAGGAGAACATGGATAAACAGGGAGCACATTGGCTCTGGGATGTGCAAAAAACCATGGAAAAGATGCCCTGCTGGGTAGGGACTACTCTGTGCTTCTGCCCCTGCTGAAGGTGGAGCAGTTCAGACTGATGCAACTCAAAATCGATGAAATCTGAAGGAAACAATTCTCTCACTTCAGAAACTATTAATTGTTTGTTCATGATTAGCTTGGGGTGACAGTTCTGAGTCTGGGCATGCAGAAAAATTACTGAGTCAGTAGAATTCTCCTGAAATGACTTTTGTCCTAAGTGGCATTTGACCAGCCTCATGCTCTCAGTGCCCTCAGAACATCCATGTCTTCACACAGAGGGCCACTGAGGGGGGACAGCCACTAAGCAGAGGACCTCCTGTCTGATGTTCATCAAGGTCCCAAAAGTGTTTACAAAAAGCAAAAAGACACAGGAGACAAACCAGGATGAGCACAACTTAATGTGTGGATGCCAAGTTCTGACCTGCCACCTCTCACACAGGTCTTTGCAGAGTGCACAAAACGTGGGAAGCAGAGGAAGGAAGAGTTTCCTGCTGCTATCCTGGGAAATCAGTGTCCCTGGTGCCTCCAGCCACCCCACTGCGAGACAGCTCCAGCTCCACCACATCCGTTTTTGTCACTTTGTCACTCCCCCTCACAGGAGCACTGTGCCAGACTCGCCTCATTGATGCCAGCCCTGTGTACTCTCCAGGAATGCTGAGACACTCCTTCCTTTCCACAGAGCAGTCCCCTCCGCTGGGACTGTGCTGAGGCATTTCCCCCAAAGGTTTATAAACCATCAGCTTGCAAAGGGTGCACTGCTGGATGGAGACCTCTTCCTTTGGCCAGTGAGTGTGATCTGAACTGGGTCCCTTCCTCCTTCCCATCAGGCCAAAATCATCCCCAGAACTGGGATGAAGTTATTTCCCTCATTGCCTGCTGGCTTTCTGTGTCCAGGCCAAGCCACCTACCAGAGGAGGTTTGCAGGATCCCTGTTTGGTGCTGTCACAGACCCCTTTGAAGAATTCCCTTGATGCTGTCTCATCTCCAAGGGAGCTGTGTTTTTAGCAGGAAGTTCCCTCACAAAGCCCTGGCAGGAGATGTTGCTTTCCCAATCCAGGGACAGGTCTGTTGGTGTCTCATCCCTGCTGATAAACCAGAGCACATCAGAACCTGAGCACAGCCACCACATCTTGTTCATCCTCTGCTTCAATTATCAGCACAGCCCTTGGCACGTTTTTCGCTCCCGGCAGCCAACACCAACCCAAACAATTCCCATGCTTGGCTCAGGTGATGGCAAGAACAATTCCCACCCTGTTTTGGAGGCTGGGGCATAACAGAGCAGTCAACAGAATTAGGCTTGGCTTAGTTGCTGATTTCTGGGCACAGGGTCCAAAGCTGCCCCAGATTTTGTTAAGGAAAAAGGGATTCTCGTGGTAACTCTCCAAAGCAGACAGTGGAACTCCTTGGGCTCTCCTTTTCAGCATTGAGGTGCTGCTCCCTTCTTTTTCAGAGTATTTTAGCCCCCACTTGCAGGATTTCAACCTCCTTTCAACTTGTGGCAGGCAGGTTTACATCTTTCCCAATGGCTGAGGTCCTCATCAGAATTAAAACAGAAAAAAAACAGAGACTGACAGGATGGAGGTGCTGTAACAGGTGTCAGGTTGTTAAAGTGCACATATATTGTACATGTTTGTGGAGTCCTGTTGTTTCATGTCATGAGTGGGAAAAGATTTTATGCTAAATTGTCTTGAATTGTTGTTTTTCTTAGCAAAAGGGGTTTGGGTTTTGTGGCTTTTTTCACCATTTCAGAGCATTCCAGCAGTTCCTTAAGGTGTGTTTCTCTTCTAAGGGTTCCTAACAGCAGAGTTCAAATACCATTAGGTCTGAAAAAACTCAGCGTAGGAGGCTCCTACTGATATTTTCAGGCTTCAGACTGGAAGCAGCTCTGCTGGATTGGATACACTCGAAAATCTTAGCAAAGAATTGGCCTCTAGAAGTTGTGACTAAAGTGCCCTTCACAAAGAACCAGCTGTTGAATGTGAAATGTGGTTTTTCCTCCAAGAAGAACCCTTTTGGAATTTTGCCATTTTATTCTTACCAGTTGAAGTGACCATGTTTGGGGTGGGGAGGTTGTGCCTGTTGTTAAATAGAAAGATTATTTAAGTTAGCAAAAGGACAAAAACTAAGTNCAGAGTATTTTAGCCCCCACTTGCAGGATTACAACCTCCTTTCAACTTGTGGCAGGCAGGTTTACATCTTTCCCAATGGCTGAGGTCCTCATCAGAATTAAAACAGAAAAAAAACAGAGACTGACAGGATGGAGGTGCTGTAACAGGTGTCAGGTTGTTAAAGTGCACATATATTGTACATGTTTGTGGAGTCCTGTTGTTTCATGTCATGGGTGGGAAAAGATTTTATGCTAAATTGTCTTGAATTGTTGTTTTTCTTAGCAAAAGGGGTTTGGGTTTTGTGGGTTTTTTCACCATTTCAGAGCATTCCAGCAGTTCCTTAAGGTGTGTTTCTCTTCTAAGGGTTCCTAACAGCAGAGTTCAAATATCATTAGGTCTGAAAAAACTCAGCGTAGGAGGCTCCTTCTGATATTTTCAGGCTTCAGACTGGAACCAGCTCTGCTGGATTGGATACACTCGAAAATCTTAGCAAAGAATTGGCCTCTAGAAGTTGTGACTAAAGTGCCCTTCACAAAAACCAGCTGTTGAATGTGAAATGTGGTTTTTCCTCCAAGAAGAACCCTTTTGGAATTTTGCCATTTTGTTCTTACCAGTTGAAGTAACCACATTTTGGGTGAGGGGTTTTGTGCCTGTTGTTCTAGAAAGATATTTAAATTAGCAAAAGGACAAAAACTAAGTTCCCAGCAGGAAATAGCAATGGAAGTTTCTAGAGATGGTTGTGTTCCTCAGGCTGAGCCAGGTTTGAGTGACTCCCCTGCCCTCTAACATTGACAAAGAGGGATTTTGCTCTGCTTGCACAGAGTTAAACCCTGTCCTTGCTGGAGGTGTTGCCACAACATCCTGGTGGAGCATTTCCAGTGAAACCTCTTGGGGTCTCTCGAGGAGCTTCACATCCTCTCATGTGCTGCTGTTCACTTCCAGGGGCTCAGGTGGGGGTTCTTTTTTCAGTGTCCTTCTGAGGCAGCACTTAAAGGCTTCAGATTAAACAGGGATTTAACTCAAAAGTCTTTCTAATTACGGTGATGACTGTGCAGAGGGCACCTCGGCCTGAAAAGAGTGGCAATCCATGCAGCTTTTGACAAAAATAGACACGAGGAGCAGTTCTCATGCTCTATTTCCAAACAAGCTAATCTGTGCCTGGGAAATCCTGGGCTGCTGCTGCTTTCCCAGCACATTTCTAATGCAGAATTAACCCAGGTGATTGGTGCCTTGGAGGATTTAGACCAAAGCTCGGAGCAGATCATCTCTCCTTGTGTCTGTGGGTCATTGGAAGACACAGAGGCACAGGGTTGTTGGTTCTGGGAGTCTCTGTCAGCCTCAGTGCCATCCCTGCCCACCTGAGAGCCAGGGATTTGTGGGATGCATGATCTCCACTGGGGAAAAATGAGCTTGGGCATGCTGGGAAGATCCTAGAGAGATTTTGGAATCCGAGCCCTTGCTGCTGCAATGTGGGTTACTGGTCCACATGAACCCAAATTTAAGTGATAACAGCAGTTCTTCTAATTGGAAACACCAACCATGCAGCCCCACACTGACATTGGAAACACCAGCAGTAAGATTAATGGAATTCTGGTTCCAAAAACCACAAAGGAAAGAACTTTTCTGCATGAACACCCTCAAAGCAGCATCTGCTGAAGAGGGGGTTCTTTCAGTGAGAAAAAAAAAAAATCTGCCTTTGCTGAAAGGAAAGCAAGTGAATTCTTTCCATTCCATTTTCTTAACATTTAGGGGAAGCTTCAAAACTGAAGAGCCATTTCAAACTAAATAGTGTTGTGTTATAAATGCTTTTGTGCCACACCAACAGGAACTCCAAAAGTAGGACTCTGGGTGTCTCTCTGTTCCCTGGTTGCCTCCAGCTTCTTTAGGACTGAGTCAGATCACCAAACCCACTCCAAATTCCTGAATGGAATTCTTACAGACATCTGTCATGCATTCTTCCCCCTG
>VWYE01002728.1:65525-87283 GCA_013398995.1 Alaudala cheleensis
TGCTGATTTCTGGGCACAGGGTCCAAAGCTGCCCCAGATTTTGTTAAGGAAAAAGGGATTCTCGTGGTAACTCTCCAAAGCAGACAGTGGAACTCCTTGGGCTCTCCTTTTCAGCATTGAGGTGCTGCTCCCTTCTTTTTCAGAGTATTTTAGCCCCCACTTGCAGGATTTCAACCTCCTTTCAACTTGTGGTAGGCAGGTTTACATCTTTCCCAATGGCTGAGGTCCTCATCAGAATTAAAACAGAAAAAAAACAGAGACTGACAGGATGGAGGTGCTTTAACAGGTGTCAGATTGTTATATTGTACATGTTTGTGGAGTCCTGTTGTTTCATGTCATGGGTGGGAAAAGATTTTATGCTAAATTGTCTTGAATTGTTGTTTTTCTTAGCAAAAGGGGTTTGGGTTTTGTGGCTTTTTTCACCATTTCAGAGCATTCCAGCAGTTCCTTAAGGTGTGTTTCTCTTCTAAGGGTTCCTAACAGCAGAGTTCAAATACCATTAGGTCTGAAAAAACTCAGCGTAGGAGGCTCCTACTGATATTTTCAGGCTTCAGACTGGAAGCAGCTCTGCTGGATTGGATACACTCGAAAATCTTAGCAAAGAATTGGCCTCTAGAAGTTGTGACTAAAGTGCCCTTCACAAAAACCAGCTGTTGAATGTGAAATGTGGTTTTTCCTCCAAGAAGAACCCTTTTGGAATTTTGCCATTTTGTTCTTACCAGTTGAAGTAACCACATTTTGGGTGAGGGGTTTTGTGCCTGTTGTTCTAGAAAGATATTTAAATTAGCAAAAGGACAAAAACTAAGTTCCCAGCAGGAAATAGCAATGGAAGTTTCTAGAGATGGTTGTGTTCCTCAGGCTGAGCCAGGTTTGAGTGGCTCCCCTGCCCTCTAACATTGACAAAGAGGGATTTTGCTCTGCTTGCACAGAGTTAAACCCTGTCCTTGCTGGAGGTGTTGCCACAACATCCTGGTGGAGCATTTCCAGTGAAACCTCTTGGGGTCTCTCGAGGAGCTTCACATCCTCTCATGTGCTGCTGTTCACTTCCAGGGGCTCAGGTGGGGGTTCTTTTTTCAGTGTCCTTCTGAGGCAGCACTTAAAGGCTTCAGATTAAACAGGGATTTAACTCAAAAGTCTTTCTAATTACGGTGATGACTGTGCAGAGGGCACCTCGGCCTGAAAAGAGTGGCAATCCATGCAGCTTTTGACAAAAATAGACACGAGGAGCAGTTCTCATGCTCTATTTCCAAACAAGCTAATCTGTGCCCGGGAAATCCTGGGCTGCTGCTGCTTTCCCAGCACATTTCTAAATGCAGAATTAACCCAGGTGATTGGTGCCTGGAGGGATTTAGACCAAGCTCGGAGCAGATCATCTCTCCTTCGTGTCTGTGGGTCATTGGAAGACACAGAGGCACAGGGCTGTTGGTTCTGGGAGTCTCTGTCAGCCTCAGTGCCATCCCTGCCCACCTGAGAGCCAGGGATTTGAGGGATTCATGATCTCCACTGGGGAAAAATGAGCTTGGGCATGCTGGGAAGATCCTAGAGAGATTTTGGCATTTGAGCCCTTGCTGCTGCAATGTGGGTTACTGGTCCACATGAACCCAAATTTAAGTGATAACAGCAGTTCTTCTAATTGGAAACACCAACCATGCAGCCCCACACTGACATTGGAAACACCAGCAGTAAGATTAATAAGAATTCTGGTTCCAAAAACCACAAAGGAAAGAACTTTTCTGCATGGACACCCTCAAAGTAGCATCTGCTGAAGAGGGGGTTCTTTCAGTGAGAAAAAAAAAAAATCTGCCTTTGCTGAAAGGAAAGCAAGTGAATTCTTTCCATTCCATTTTCTTAACATTTAGGGGAAGCTTCAAAACTGAAGAGCCATTTCAAACTAAATAGTGTTGTGTTATAAATACTTTTATATCATTTGTGCCACACCAACAGGAACTCCAAAAGTAGGACTCTGGGTGTCTCTCTGTTCCCTGGTTGCCTCCAGCTTCTTTAGGACTGAGTCAGATCACCAAACCCACTCCAAATTCCTGAATGGAATTCTTACAGACATCTGTCATGCATTCTTCCCCCTGAAAAGTGAGTCTGTGTGTTGTCACCTCCTTGAACTCTACCCTTGGAGTCCCATCAGAGGCTCTGGTGGCTGGGTGGAGCTGTTTCAGAAGAGGCTGCTCTGCAGAAGGCAGGAATTGTCTCTAGTTCTGGCAATGGACTCACACTGACATTTCCCTCAGGCATAATTTTGGGAGCACAGGTGAGGCCAGATTCCTGGAAGGATTAGCTGCTGAAACAACATTTTTCTGGCAGAAGGCTGTCCCCACATCTGTATTACACTTTACCTGAGCTCTACCTGCCGTGCCTGGGCTCCCCAGAACTGCCCAGACACAGCAGCCACCTGGACTAATTTACTCTGCCCAGCCTGCAAAATCTGATCATATGAGAAGCTTCATCTCCAGCCATTGAGGAGTTGAGCCAAAACATTATTTTTAACATGATGAAAGGGATTATATGACCATGGTTGTGATAAACAGAGGACTGTGATCAGATTTTTGTCTATACCTGTAACACAAACAATGTTGGAGCATAAGCACAGACACTCAGGTGATTGTGCTAAATTGGTCTCTGGTAGAGTTTTTTCCTGCCAGCCCTTTCCCAAAGCTTTCCCAGGCATGAGAAAACAAACTCACACAGTCCAGGAACCATTCCCATTGGGTAGATTGGATACAACTCCTGAGGGATTGTAGCAGAATGGGCATGGCACAATCTGCCAGCTGGGCTCAGGGTCAAAAAATCCTGTTTCTCATTTGGGGTTCAGATACCACCACCAGGTTCTTTCCCCACGTGTCCTTCTCCTCTCTGCTGGTTTTTATGAGCCAGTCTGTGGTGACAACTCACCACACAGGATCAAAGACCCCCAGTCAGCCAAGTGAGTTGTTTGTGGACCTCTGCTGATCACTGAGATTTCCCCTAAGTGCTGCCAGAAATATTCCAGCTCTGGAACAGGTGTCAGAAGCTTCTTTCCCTACACAAATAGGTAAAACCTGAGATACCTGCAGTCAGCATCCTGGGAAAGGGACAAGGCTGTCATGGAAAGCAAAAAGTGGATTTTCATGTTGATGAGCCTGTTGAGACCAGCCTTCTTCTCAATGCTGTAACAGAGGGACGTTGTCTTTCTCCTACCACTTGAGGATGTTGGTAACTCTGTCTGGCTGTTTCAGGATGTCCTCTGACTGACCATGGCATCCCTCTCACATCAGGAGGGTGTTGGGGCCTTGTTTTGCCTGCTTGGCCTTCAGTGGCATAAATTCATTGTGTTGTGCCACTTGAATATGCCCACATCATGCTGGGTCTGTCAGCTTCTGCTCTGCAGGAGCCACTGTGGGCCATTCTGCTCCTCTTGGGGCCAGGAACAGCTTTCAGCAATCCTCCTTTCTCCATTCTTCCCCTTGCTGAGACTCAGTGTTCCCCTCTGAGCTCTTGTGGGGAGTTGGTGGATGCCAAACCACTTTTCATCTTACCATTGTTCTTCTTTGGTTCTTTCAGTTTGAGCCCCATCCCTGGAATCGTTCAGGGCCAGGTTGGGTGGGATCTGAGCAGCCTGGGAGAGTGGAAGGTGTCTCTACCCAAGGCAGGGGGTTGGAACGAGATGAGTTTTAAGGGCCCTTCCCTCTCAAACCGTGCCATGATTCACCAGGAAGAGTCAGTGGAGAGACAGAGGCATTTCCAGACAGCTCATCCCACGTCTCAGACAGCATTCCTGGGGTGAAGTGAGGCAGGTGATGGACAGGGCATCTTCACACAGAGGGTTTTAGAACAGTTTCAGAACAGAGGGGAAGCTTTGACAACGCTGCTGTGGCGGGCGATGGCCAACATTTGGAACAGGAGGCTGAACACTTCACTGAGGTTATCCGAGGACAATCCCAAACAGAGGGTGGATTATCCCATCTCTGCCTGGCCCGGGGCTGCTCGTGCCTCCCTCAGCAGGATCAGACTCTGGCTTGCATCCAGGAGGAGATACGAGACTCGATGGCTGCAGGGCTGGAGCTGGTTTGGAGTTCACAGAGGACGGGAATAGGAGGAGACAGGACAGAAGCAGCCAAGATAATGAGAGCACAGATCAGATGAGTGTGGCCAGTCCCCTCTTCCTTTCCAGCAGGGAAAAGGGGGCACTGGGGACAGCTGAAAGGCAGCAGGATGAAAGGGGAGGGGAGCAAAGCCTTTAGAAACACAATCCCTGATGACCCCATGGATGCTTCCTCAAGGCAGTGCTGAGGCTTGGGCTGGGGCAGGAACTAAGGAAGGATTCTGGGGTCGCTGAGGACATCTTAATTTAGCAAAAGGAAAAGGGTTTAGGAAGCAGCATTTCAGGACATGAGCCAGCCTTTAACTCTCAAGGGGCAGGAGGGCAGCTCTCCATGCCAGTGAGAGTTGCCTTGGCATGGATTTTGTCACAGTGAAAGGTTTGGGAACACGGATGTGCCTCTGGGCTAATGTGGAAGAGCTTGGACATGGACTGTCCTGTACAGAAACTCAACATAAACCTTGTATGGGTTCCCAGTGGGATTTGGTTACTTCCTGGTTATCCAGACCTCCTTGAAGATCTGTCCCTGGAAGGAGTTACCTTTGTTTCCTGCCTTCCTCAGTCATCAGCAGTTTGTTATTCCTTATGGAATGGTGATGCTGTGCCCATGTGAGCTGGATCCTGGAGAATGGGGATGTGAGAGCCCTTGGGGGAAGATCCCAGAGGATCTCCCCAGCAAGGGAGCAGGTGCTGAGGATGTGAAACTCACCCCTTGCCTGGTGAAAACAAAATATTTCCCTTTAGAAAAGAGCAAAGGACAGGACACTGGTGTGATGTCTCTTCCCAGTGTCCCCAGTGTCATGATCTGGATTTTCATTCCCTGGTAATTCCAGCTCTCAGTAGAGCACAGAGGTGTCACAAAAATGTCAGGAGGCCATTCCTGGGTCAGAGTTTTGCACGTTGTTCACAATAGGTGGAATAGTTCTCATCTGCCTTTACTGGACTGGTGGCACACTGGAGAAACTGTTGAAGTGTCCTGAAACCCAGTGAGGAAAATGAATGGCAAAATGGTCTGTGCAGCCTTTCCTAATTATATACTGGCAATGTTCCATCATTTTCCATGTTCAAAGAGACAAATAAAGAGGGAAAATAAAGGAAAAAAAGACACAAGTCATTCCCTCCTCTGATGGGGGAAGAATAAAGCAAGATCAAGCATCAAAATCCATCAGGAAACAATGAAAATCAGACCTGGGGTCTGATTCTGACCCCTTTTACTCTGACACAAACAAATTAAATCAGATTAAAAAATAAGGGAGAGTGACTTTTCGGGCCCTGCTGTTACAAAAGCAGGATCTGGCTTGATCCCTTTTGTTGTATAAACGCATTTTCATTCCGCGTGCATCAAAATGAAAGCCTGTTCCTCGTCTCCCACTGAGCTGGAGGGAGGAACATGCCACCCAAAGGGGAAAACAGGATAACAGGGTTCACAGCACAGGGGCCTGAGCAGGCAGCCAGGGATGGGGATGAGCTGAAACGTGGCACTTGGCATTAAGCAAGAGCTGCCTCTGCACAGGGGCTGAGGGAAGGTTTGGTGTCACGGCCAACATTTTCCATCCCTCTCACCCCAGGAGAAACGTTGGTATCTTCCCATTTTGTTTCAGTGGAGTCTTAAGGAGAATTAATGTCAAAAAAGAAATAGAGCACTGTTTAGGCTTCATTTTCAGCGTTAAAGGGACAGGCACCACAGGAAATACACAGGGAATGTGCTACAGCAACTGCATCCAAATTGTGGGCAACCAACAACCTGCAGCAGGATTTGTGATGGAAACTGTACCTACCCCTAGTGAAAATCCTCTCTCCTCAGCTGGACAACACTGAGTGAGGCCAAAATGGGTACATTGTTAATTTTAAATATTAATTTTTGTGTGTGTGTGTGATTTTTCCTGTTAGACTGGTTGTAAAACCCTGCATAACTGCATGGCAGGAATAGGCCAGATAGACAGGGATGGGTTTCCCTGCACTGTTTTTGTTCCCAGGCTTTAAAAGCAGCAATGGCAATTTGAAGGGGACTCATTGCTTTGATTCTTTCATGTGGATTGGGATTTTTCCAAAGGGCCTTTTTTACAAATCTGAGATGACCTTTTATTTTACTGGACCATGGGGTAGGAAACCAGAGGAGGAAAACCAAACCAGGATGAAATTCAGGGTGTTCCTGTGAGCTTCAGCAGTTTCCCTTGAACTCAGAGTTGTCCAGGTTCCTCTCCCCTGGTATCAGATCCCTGTCTGCATTGTACTCAAGTCCACTCCTGTTTTCATGATCCAAAGCAGCAACTCTTGTTTCCCTTTCTCAGAAAATCTATTCCTTGTTCTGACATTCCTGAAAATTTAACTTTTATATCCCTGCCTTATTTCTCAGTGCTTTCTCATCTCTCTGCACCATTTCCTGTTGCTCAGCCTCTGTGCCAGAGGGATCATGAGCTCCCCTGAGAAAGGCAGAATTTTTTTGAGTCTCAGTTGGTGTCATTTGAAATGCCCTGAGTGCCTTCCTTCACTCCAGCTCCCAGTTCAGAAATGTTCTTGTCCTCTCTGCCTTTGTCACATTTGCCTTTGTCACATCTGCCAGCTCCACGTGGAGGTCTGGGATATCCTAAAGCACCTCAAATGTTGCTGGATTCCCACCTGTGATGGTTGTACTAAACTTTGATCCTCCTTTGGGCAAAGAGACATCATTTTAACCACAGACACCCTGGGGTGAGTCTCTACATTAGGAGCTGAATCCTGTCTGAAATGTCTTGTCAGGCCCACTGTGATGTGGAGAGCTATTCCTCACTTTAGCTTGGATTTTATAGGAGATCTTGGGTAAATCCTTCAAATCTTGGTGCTTCATCTGTCAAACAGGACATCACAGAGCTCTGCCTCCCCATGCTGAATGTAGGTGAGCAGATGTCTCGCTGCAAGGACTTCAGAGTTCATGCCTGAAGGAATCTGGGGGGGTTATTTCTGGTGCTGTGTCATCCAAGACACAGGGACTTGACTCCTTGATGGTGCTGGCTTTGTCCTGCGCGTCACTCACGGCTTCCTGGGGCAGAGAGGTTTGAAGGGAATCCCAATCTGTGCCAGTCTGACTCGTTGTGGGCAGGTGGGACCCAGAGCTGCAGCCACAAGGCTTCCAGCCCCACTGGAGCTGGTCTGCTCCTGGCTCCAGGATGCCTACAGAGATGTGGCTGTGCATGGTGGGGATGCTCCACTCCCCAGACTGAGAACAGCGTGGGAAGGGTGGGAGTTGGGCTTTTTTTGAAGTGACTTCAGTGTTTACCCAACATCATCCCTTTGATAAACAAACGTTGGAAGGGAGTTGGAACCTACTCATGCTCCACGTGCAAGAGTCAGAATCAAAATAAAAACTTATCTCTCATGTGATCCAACTTTTCAGGACTTTTTGTTTGAGTTACAATTGGAGAGATCTCTACAGTTGCTTAGAAATGAGGTCTGGAGAAGGTGGGAGGAAAAACAGGGACAGTTTATCCCCCAGTCTGTGAGAATTGTAAATGAAGATGTCACGGGCTAGAAGTCACAGGGAAAGTTGGGAATGGGAAACTTGTGGGCAAGATGACAAAAGTGCTGTGTCATTCAGGTCATTTAGGCATGAAAGAGCCAGGGAATAATTTCTGTGGCAACAAAGCGAGAAGTAAGAGTGATGTAAAGGTCTTTGCGTTACTCCATGGCTCCTGCTGACATCCACCCACAGATCTCCCCCTTACACCCAAGCCCAGATCCTGCTCATCACCAGGGGGCCGAAATTCACATTCAGCACAAGACTTGTGAACTTTTAATCAACAGCAAAAATATGTCAAAATGCCCAGAGATCCTTCATTGCCTCCCTCAGATCCTGGTGCAGATGAAGAGACAATGAGCTGTTCTGCGCGGGGAGGGGACTCCTCCCTCCTGACTGCCGGTCCCCTGGCAAGGGATGGAGTCAGACACCTTGGGAGCATGAGTCAACCCCTCCCTGTCCCACACACGGATGTCAGGACAGGCTGAATCACTTTCTGGGGGTGTCTGCCTCTCTCTGCTGCCTGGAGGAGACGTTCAGATGACTGTCAGCAGCCCGGGTGCCGTGCGAGTGACTCAACGCTCCGAGCCAGCTCTGTGCAATTTACAGCAAAGGCTCTGATTAGTGGGGGGGGTTCTGCCCTGGAAACATTAGGTAAAGCCTTTATGTGCAAACTGGGGGATTGTTTTCAGGTGTGTTTTATTCCCCTCTCTTTTCTGCAATAAATGAGCCCAACAGAAACGTTTTTCATCCAGGGTGACACATCTGTCTCCTGTGGGTTGGTGCTGCTTGAGTTTTCCCTGTACAGGTGCAGCTGATGCTGTACAAGTTTCTAGTAAAGCAGCACTAAAATAAGGCAATAAATGACATATTTTTTCCCTGCTAATCATGGAAAGTTTTTAAACTGAATAACCAAGTGATAGTGCAACAAACAGTGCTTATACACATAACAAAACTTCGTGGCATGACTCATCCTTCCCAAACTGTTAATAAAGCCTACCAAAAATGTAACTCATCTAGCAGGTTAAAAATGAATCTAATCTACATCTGCTTGAGTATGAGGCTGCTCATATTTAGGAGTTTCCATCCATTGTTGGGAGAGAGTGAGGGAGCTGGGCCTGTTCAGTCTGGAGGGTACTGTGAGGGGAATCCCAATAATCCATATAAATCCCTCCAAGGGGTGTCAGAGGAGGGTGACTGACTCTTTGCAGAGGTGCCCAGTGACAGGATGAGGAGCAGTGGCCATAAAATAAACCACAAGAAGTTCCACCTCAACATGAGAAAGAACTTCTTTACACTGAGGGTGGCAGAGCAATGGAACAGCTGCCCAGGGAAAGAGCATGGAGTTCCCTCTCTGGAGACATTCCAAACCCACCTGGATGTGTTCCTGTGCCACCTGCTCCAGGTGATCCTACCTTGGCAGAGTGACTGGATGATCTCCTGGGCTTCCTTCCAACTCCAACCATTCTGAGAGCCTGTGGTTGGAATCCCCAAGTCCTGTGTGCAAGTGTTTCTTAGTGAGGACTTAGAATTCGGGGGAAATCGTGATTTTCGTGAAGCTGGTGGCTTAAAGCTTCCCTCTTGGATAAGGCCACTGCTGTTTGCTGTTTTTTAAAAATTCAGTCCAAAATTCTAGTGCACAATTGAGCCCAAAGACAAGGGGTTCAGAGGGAAACTTGAGAGCTGACAAAAAGGTGTAGTTTTGGTGGACTTTGCAGGCTGTGAGAATTCCAATGAGGGCAGAGTTGGAGTCTGCCATCCTTCCTGGACTTCTTCTCCATTATCTCTCCTCTAGACATGGATAGGTTGGAAGGAGGGAAATCTTACCCTGTGGGGTGGGCTCCTCAAAACCAAGATAAATTCTACAGAGGGAGGTCTGAGGAGTCAGTGGACCTTATTTGCGTTCCCATGGAAGCCAGGCCCCTGTGAGCAGAGAGAAAAGAAAGCAGGAGAAGAAGAATTTTAGGTTTTTTTCAGCATTTTACTTTTTTAACTCTGAGCAGCTGCAGCAAGATGTTCCTCAGATTTTCTTAAAGTAAAAGCCAGATAAGATCTGGACCCATCACTCAGTTACACGTCAGAGATGGAGGGGCATTTCTCATTGTTCTGCTTGGAACCATTAGCAGTTTTTCCTTTGGACTTTAAAGGTGATGTTCCCAGATAAATCTTTGACTAATGTCCAATCCAACCACAGCTACCAAATTATTGAGCTCCCCCAAATATGGATTTTGGTCCATCCATCATCTGTTTCCTTACCTGCAGAACAGTTGTCCAGGGAGCAGCAGCGGGGGCAAAGGAATAATGTGCCAGCAGCTCTTTCTTTTCCCTGGAATCTCTCCATTAATTTTTGTTGTGATACTTTGCTCCATGAGTTGTTCAATCTACCCCTGTGATAATCAGTGGAATTATATTTTTTAAAGCCTCTCAAGTGTGGTGGGGACATTATTTTATCTTCTGGAGGAAATAAATCACTTAAATGTTGGTTGGGATGGAGAAAAAGAGCAGGTCCCTTTGGAATATGGGTGTTCTGCCACATGTCAGGGTGCAGGGGGATCTGTTGGGAGTTGAAGGTGACCCCAGTGATGGCTGTGCCCTCCCTGACATGGCTGTGACTTGAATTTGTGCTCCAGACAGGAGACAAGACTTGGGAAGAGCTACCTCCAGTAGAGGTCTTGGGTCCATCATGGAAACAAGGCAGGGAACTTGCTGGAGAGATCAGNTCCCAATAATCCATGTAAATCCCTCCAAGGGGTGTCGGAGGAGGGTGACTGACTCTTTGCAGAGGTGCCCAGTGACAGGATGAGGAGGAGTGGCCATAAAATAAACCACAAGAAGTTCCACCTCAACATGAGAAAGAACTTCTTTACACTGAGGGTGGCAGAGCAATGGAACAGCTGCCCAGGGAAAGAGCATGGAGTTCCCTCTCTGGAGACATTCCAAACCCACCTGGATGTGTTCCTGTGCCACCTGCTCCAGGTGATCCTACCTTGGCAGAGTGACTGGATGATCTCCTGGGCTTCCTTCCAACTCCAACCATTCTGAGAGTCCGTTGTTGGAATCCCCCAAGTCCTGTGTGCAAGTGTTTCTTAGTGAGGACTTAGAATTCGGGGGAAATCGTGATTTTCGTGAAGCTGGTGGCTTAAAGCTTCCCTCTTGGATAAGGCCACTGCTGTTTGCTGTTTTTTAAAAATTCAGTCCAAAATTCTAGTGCACAATTGAGCCCAAAGACAAGGGGTTCAGAGGGAAACTTGAGAGCTGACAAAAAGGTGTAGTTTTGGTGGACTTTGCAGGCTGTGAGAATTCCAATGAGGGCAGAGTTGGAGTCTGCCATCCTTCCTGGACTTCTTCTCCATTATCTCTCCTCCAGACATGGATAGGTTGGAAGGAGGGAAATCTTACCCTGTGGGGTGGGCTCCTCAAAACCAAGATAAATTCTACAGAGGGAGGTCTGAGGAGTCAGTGGACCTTATTTGCGTTCCCATGGAAGCCAGGCCCCTGTGAGCAGAGAGAAAAGAAAACAGGAGAAGAAGAATTTTAGGTTTTTTTCAGCATTTTACTTTTTTAACTCTGAGCAGCTGCAGCAAGATGTTCCTCAGATTTTCTTAAAGTAAAAGCCAGATAAGATCTGGACCCATCACTCAGTTACACGTCAGAGATGGAGGGGCATTTCTCATTGTTCTGCTTGGAACCATTAGCAGTTTTTCCTTTGGACTTTAAAGGTGATGTTCCCAGATAAATCTTTGACTAATGTCCAATCCAACCACAGCTACCAAATTATTGAGCTCCCCCAAATATGGATTTTGGTCCATCCATCATCTGTTTCCTTACCTGCAGAACAGTTGTCCAGGGAGCAGCAGCGGGGGCAAAGGAATAATGTGCCAGCAGCTCTTTCTTTTCCCTGGAATCTCTCCATTAATTTTTGTTGTGATACTTTGCTCCATGAGTTGTTCAATCTACCCCTGTGATAATCAGTGGAATTATATTTTTTAAAGCCTCTCAAGTGTGGTGGGGACATTATTTTATCTTCTGGAGGAAATAAATCACTTAAATGTTGGTTGGGATGGAGAAAAAGAGCAGGTCCCTTTGGAATATGGGTGTTCTGCCACATGTCAGGGTGCAGGGGGATCTGTTGGGAGTTGAAGGTGACCCCAGTGATGGCTGTGCCCTCCCTGACATGGCTGTGACTTGGATTTGTGCTCCAGCCAGGAGATAAGACTGGGGAAGAGCTACCTTCAGTATAGGTCTTGGGTCCATCGTGGAAACAAGGCAGGGAACTTGCTGGAGAGATCAGATCCTTTGTTTTGGGACTCTTTTCGAGGGTATTGATTGGTCTTGATGCTCAATGGATTTCTGTGTTTATCTGCATGGGACAAAAACCTTGTTTTTCCAAAAGGCAAATGCAAATGGGGGTTCCTGAGTAAGGGAGAATCAATGGGAATGTTGCCTAACTAAAAGTATTTTAGAATAAAAAAGAGTCCATGCAGTTGCAGGGAATACAGGTGTCCTGCTCTTGCCATGGCGCATTCCAAGAGAGATTCCACTCTCCAAGACAGTACTTTTCACACTTGGGATGTTGAGATGGGATCTGGATTTCAAACTCTCAAACGTGGATCCAGTCAGGATGAGCACAGAGACTGTTCCCTACCAGAACAGCTGGGGTGGGGTGGCAGATCCAGTGGCTCAGGAAGATGAGGGCAAGGAGTCCGAGAACTCCTGAATACGGCGCCATTTCCAATTCCCGCACTGACATCTCTGTGTTTCTCTCCTCCAGACTTGTAAGGACAACCTGACGTGAGTTGAACCTTCAGGCTCCCGAGCCTGCCCCAGATGCAATAATTTAGTGAGCAGATGATGTTTTCCACCAAAGCTGCCTGTCTAACTCAGTGGATCTGTGTGTCTTCCGGCAGGTGTGTCCTCTGTGGCCTCCCTGATGTCCCTGGCTTGGGTGCTAGCCTCCTATCACAAGCTTCTTCGGGACTCTAGGGACGACAAGAAGAGTATGAGCTACAGAGGGGCCCTCATCCATCTCTTCTGGCGCCTCTTCACCATCTCATCCCGAGTTATTTCTTTTGCTCTCTTTGCTTCCATCTTCCAGCTCTACTTTGGGATCTTTGTAGTGGTCCATTGGTGTGCCATGGCTTTCTGGATCATCCACGGTGGGACAGATTTCTGCATGTCCAAGTGGGAGGAGATCCTCTTCAACATGGTGGTAGGGATTGTGTACATTTTCTGCTGGTTTAATGTCAAGGAAGGGCGGACTCGATACCGAATGTTTGCGTATTACACGGTGGTCCTGACGGAGAACGCTGCCTTGACGCTCCTTTGGTATTTTTACAGAGATCCTGACACCACTGACTCCTATGCCGTGCCAGCACTGTGTTGTGTCTTTCTTAGCTTTGCTGCTGGGATAGCTTTGATGCTGTTATATTATGGTGTGCTGCATCCCATGGGGCCAAGAGCTAAGATCTTTGCCAGCTCCTGTTGCGCCGAGCTGCTCTGGGGCATTCCTTTGCCCCCCGATGTTGAGCCCATGGCGCCTCAGACCCCTGGGTACCGGGGGGCCCAGGCTACGCCCACCAGAGCGGTCACGGAGCAACAGGAGGAACTCACAGCTGACACTTGCTTGCCCGTTTTCCAGGTGAGAGCAATGGTTCCATCTACTCCATCTGGGCGACCCTACCCCCCCGAGGGGCCTCTCATTAAGATTGACATCCCGAGGAAAAGATATCCTGCCTGGGATGCTCATTTTGTAGACAGGAGGTTGAGAAGAACTATCAACATCCTCCAATATGTCACCCCCACAGCTGTAGGTATTAGGTATAGAGATGGACCTCTCTTATATGAGTTGCTACAATATGAATCTTCACTTTAAAGCTCCTTAAAGCAAAAGTAAAAGAGGGGACCTTATTTTTGTTTACGGTAAAACACAGATCATGAAACAAACACAAACCTTCAGATAAGCTTTCTTTCTGGTTGCTGTATGTATAAAAAAAAAAAAAGATATTCTCTATGTTTTGTAAGTAAAAACAAAAAGAAAAACTTTTCTTTTGTTTTTTACACACAAGAAACAGTATTTCAACTTCCACACCTAGGATTCACAGGTGGAGAAGGAGGCATCTCCACATCAGTTTTATACCGTACACCAAGTGTAGAACATTATTTATGGGATTGGTGCTGATTGAAAAATAAAAAAAAAAAAACAAACAAACAAACCTACAACTGCCTTATGCCCTTAGGTGCTGAGTTTCATTAAGTACTGTCACCTTTCTCATGCAAAACTCTTTGATGATTATATGCCAGGAAAAAAAAAAACAAAAGAAAAACCCACCATCCAACAGAAATGCCAAACTTAAAATTAAAAAAAAAAATTAACAACAACAACAACAAAAAGAGAGAAATGTATGAAAAAAAAATAATCCAGTTGCTCTAATTGGATTTAGCAGAAAAAAATCCCTCCAAATGTCTAAAGATAAGAAAGCAAAGATAAGAAAGCAAAGCCAAGACAACCCCAATGGAGTCTGATTTTTCCAACAGCTGAAAGACAAAATCAGGTCTGTCAGATAATTTGGCAAGGAATTTATAACACCATTGGGCCAAGCCTTGACCGAGTCGTGTTATAAAGACCACCCCACCCTGGAACCATTTTCCTCGTGGAAATGGGCCCTGTGCAAATGTGGGATTGTACCAGATCAGTGTGAAAATGCAGGATCTGATCTTGTTCCCAACAACTGCTCGTGCTAAAGCCCCACTGTCTCCAGTGGAGCAAATGCCAACAGTCTGAGCCCAGAATAAGGCCTGCCACCTTGATTTCTGGAAAATGCAAAATTATCAAAATTGTAAACCAAAAAAAAAACCATGACCCGAAATTACATTTCCACGTATCCAATAATTATTTCAGTAATAATAAAACTCAGCATGGTAGCAAAAAGCGAGTCAATTTAAAGGCACAATACTTGATCAGTGACTGGCAAAATAATTTGACCTACTGTATCATTTTAAGGCTGTGAAAGGCATACATGTATTATTTGTAATCTCGTGTAAGACCTGTCATGTCTCATTCAGTGCGAGCCTTAAAGTGATTGTAAAGCATCCTTCGTTCCATTTTGGGGATTTTTGGGTTTTGATTTTCTGTTTTGTTTCTGTTTTGTTTTTAAGGAAAACAAAACATGAAAAGTCGGGATTCAAAAAAAAAAAAACCAAACAAAAAAAAAAAAACAAACAAAAAAAAAAAAAACAAACACAAAAACCACAAAAGCAAACAACAACAAAAAAACCAACCAACAAAACTTCTTCAAGCGGTAATAACCTGTAAAACTGACTCACGTCTCGAGATGATTTGGTGCTTTGTAATTTTTTTTTTTTTTTTGTTGACGATGATGATGATGTTGTTGTTGTGAATTTAGCTGAGGAAACTCTTCGACTCGGTTACGCGTGGGGGAACTGCTGATAACAAAAAAAAAAAAAGACAAAAACTGTCTCGTGTCACCCTCTACTGTAAGTACATGGCTGAGAATCAACAAGCAGAGGAAACCCAAGAGCGTGGCGGGAGCGCCGTGGTTTAGCTTAGCCTCCCACCGCCAGGAGATGCCGCCGCCCGCGACGCTTGGCCAAGCCCAGACGGCCCCGCCCGGGGCTGTGGGGTTGTCTTTGACATTTCCGAACAACCCGCTCGGTGTCTGAACATTCTCATCTCTCTCGGATTTCTGTTCCTGTGCTGGAATCTCTTGGGGGGTTTTTTTGGGGTTTTTTTCTTTGAGTTGAATCACCGGGTTTGCGTCTCTATCCAACACCCTTTTTCCATTTCGAGAGTATTGCTCCTTTAAAGGAATATTCCCATTTCAGGGCATCTTTTCAATCCCACCATCCCTCTGCTTGGGAGGGGAAAAAAAAAAACAACAACAACAAAATGAGATATTTTTAAGTGAATGCTGTAGTATTTTCTGTGTGTAATTGCAATTTTTTATTCCAGAAATACTGTAACTGTCTAGGGTGCGAAACTCCCATGCTGACCTATTCTGAAGAGAAGGTCAGCATGGGGGGATATTTTTTAATTATGATTATGATTTTTTTTTTTAATTTCAGGAATCAGTTGGTTTTTTTAATTATGATAGTATTTAAAGAAACTAGTACCAATTTTATATAACAGTTTAAAGAAGCTGAATGCTTTCTTCGCCTGAATATACCTGAAGAGAAACATTTTTTTCAATCAGTGATCCTTTGCAGTGTTCTGAGAAAACGTTGGGGTTTCTTCAGTTGTTTCATTTTGTTTTTGTAAAGGAAAACTTTTAACTGGTGTCTGTCCCTTTCGAGGAGGGCAGGACTCCTTCACGCCAAACTATAGACACACGGCAAAGTTTATACAAAGCCAAATTGTCACTGGTACTGTAATTCCCAGTCAAACTCCATTTCAGGCAGATGTTTCTGGGCTCTGATTACAACCAATGTGATGGTCACATTTTCATGCAAAGGGAGGGATTTGGTCTTGTCATCCCCTGTCTAACTCCCCAGCCCCTTGTTTGCTGTGCACATAAATACATATATATATAAAAATATATATATATATGTACATGAACTGATTTATATTTGTGGAAAGCTTTCATTTCCCTTCTCCATTGTCTTTGCCAGTCCCTTCTCAAGTGTCCTACTAACATTTCACCCTGTTTCTCCCCTGATCCGTGTGCCGTCTCCATAAAAAGAGGTAATTTGTGAAGTGAACTCGCTGTCCCCACCTGCTGAGTCCTAAAAACGCAGAGGTGCCCATCCTCCAGCTACAGGCCTGCATTTTTTCTTCCAGAACTTTCTTTTGACTTGCCGTTGATGTTAATGTAGACTTATCTCGATCTAATTCCCCATGCAAAGGCTCCCCTTGGTGCTTGCATGAAGAGCTCTCCTCCCCACATCTGCATTTCCGTGGCAAAAGCATGAGAAAGGAATGGATGGCAAACAGCCCCGCTGTTCCTTGGGGACCATTTTTTTCCAGGAGGTGGCATTCTCGTTTTCCAAAGCTCCGTGAGAAAGTCCTGCTCCCCAAACTCATCAGCCTTGAGGTCTGGAAACGTGGTGCTGATCACTAACAGCTGGACCCTCCCCGCCAGGACAGTGACAGTGAGCCAAGGCACAGTCACCAGGTGCCAGGAGGAGGAAAACCCTCCAGTGTTGCCTCTCGTGAGCAACTCCAGCCTGCCTTCCCTCAGGAACGGGATCTTACTCCACACCACCACACCAACAGCCGCCGCCTCCGCCCCGGTGCCAGGAGCTGGGGGGGGCAAAACACTCTGGAAGTGTCCTTACTTCTCAACGCAGTGCTAACTTCTCACAACCAAACCAGCTGAACCAAGGGCTTGACACATCCCTGTTCCAAAGTCCTCCTCCTTGGTGGCTCGTAGTCGGGATAACAACAAAGGCAGGTGCCTCCGCTGTGAGTTAAGACTGTTTCTCATTACTTGCATAAACTTTCTGCCTCTGCTTCTCCTTTCTTTGAATGATACCCATCAGCGTCTTCATTTAGCAAAGGATTTGCAGGGAGAGCCTGCGTTGTCCCTGAAGAACTATTTCTTTTTCCAGGACTTCATTGCAGCCTTAACGTAAAAGCACGTGCTTCTGCCGCTGCTCCCAACCTGTTCCTGGTGGACAGTTTGGGGTGGTGGCCTTTTCCTTTTGGGATTTCCTGTGATCTTGTTGCCAAACAGCGCCTTTTGCCAAGCCAAAAGCTCAGGGTGGAGAACTACCCCAGCTCTCTATTGGTATTAATCCCAGTGCTAAGAGTCTCGTCCTCTCCTTCTGGGTTTTTTTTTGGGTTTCTTTTCCCTTTGATTTTTTGGTGGATGGTCAACAACTTGTTTTGGTTTCACTTTGATTTTAACTCCTCAGCTTTTACCTTTTTTTATACCATACCCCACCTTCTGGCCAGAAGATACCGCATGAGAAGCTTTTCAGACTGCCATGGAGAAGGTTGAGCCTGTGTTTATTCGCATCACAAGATCAGTGGGCAACTTCTCTGGCACATTTGTGGTGCTCAATTCACCCTGGGATCATTTAAACCAGCCAACTGTGCCATGCCAGGGCCATGCTGAGGCACGAGGGCTCCACCATCCCGACTGTTATTGTTCAAACCTTCCCTGGCATGGTTTTGATCCACTCCAAGGATCCCTGGGCTCGGGCACAGCTTGCCCAGGCTTTGGTACTGACCAGAGACAGTCCCCAGTCAGCAGTTTGGATGCAGCTGCTCCATATCAGGGGTGGAAGATTTTAGGAGTCAGGATGGGACCAGCACTACTCAGTTGATTTTCACGGCCAGAATGGATCCTGGAAGTGCTTGATTTCCTGATAAAGATGTAACTCCATGCCACAGACCAGGGTGCAGGAGGTGGTGGAGTGCGTCAGCTCTGATCTGCCATTTTCCTGTTTTCTGCCTGATTCAATGGACGAGTTATTTTTCGGTTCACTTTGTTCCTTTTGCTGAGGTTGTTTTGCAAACTGCGTCACTTTTCATGGCTCGGATGTCAATCCACCCATCCCTCCATCCATGCCAGATGGATGGCATGTTTACTGTGATAGTGTTACACATCCATAGGCAGCTAATTCGGAGACAGGAATCACTCAGGCCAGACCAAATCAACAGTGGAAACAGGAATTACAAGGTCCCTGCCCATGCCCTTGTCATGCTTTGCCACCCACACGAGGCATTTTTCATCTGCAGCCAATCCAGCCCGAACTGCAGAAGAGGAGCCAATGGTGAATAATTACCCCTGCAAGGTGAAAGTGAGGCACCCATTTCAAGTGTAAATACAGATATTTTCAGTGTTTGGGATCCGAGCTAATTCTCTGCTTCACCCTGTCCTTTTGTGCACCTGCCAAAAATCAGCAGCCATTTGCATGTATTTTTATTTAAAGCTGACTGGATGAAACAGGGCAAAATCCATTCCAAGCTTTAGTGAATGGTCTGCTAAAACCCGGCTCACGTGAGGAGCATCGCTGTTGACTTTCAGAGTGCAGCCACCCTGTGCCCTCCAGATATATTTTTGTACACACAAAATTCACTTCACAATTTATCCCACCCCTGCCCCTGCATGTCACTCACACCTGTCACCCGCACACCTGCAGCATGACTAAACCTCCTGAAGAAAATGTGGTCTCAGGTTAGTCCAGCACGATTTCGTTGAAGCTCAGAGGTGCTTTGAAAAGGAAAACTTACTACTGTGCATTTGCAAAACCTTTTAGTGCCTGCTTGCTGGGCAGCTTGGGCAGGAGACAATTTGGAAGCTGCCGGAGTCAGCGGAAAATTGTGGAGACAGGCTTTCCTAGGATTTTTCCTTCTTTTACTGGGTTTGCTTTTCTCTGGGTTCTGTTCAGATCTGACGTGGTCCCGCAAAAGAAAACCCACCAGAAAAACAAAAAACCCGAATAACTATGACAAAATAAGGTCTATGCCAATCCCCACAGAAGCTGAGGTGGCTGATGTAGGACGGTAGGGATGATGTGAACTCCCTTGTGGACCCTTTGCTTGCTGGAGCTTGCATGCTGTTCCTTTGGCAGTCGTCCCAAGCCCTGGGGGCTTTGGGGATGGTGCTTTTCCCAGGGTTATGATTGCTGGTTTTATTTTTTTTTTCCTTGGAGCTCAGGTGTATTCTGGTGCAGAGAATCTCAGCCTGGTTTGAACGAGGAGATTTGAGGCTATCCCAAATAGACGTGGGCAAACCTTTCACTGTGTGCAGAGCGCATTTCCAGACCTTTGGGTACCGCTAGAGATTGTTGCAATCCACTTGATTCTCCATGAGCACGTTCAGAATCGCTTCATTGCTCTGTTGTGTTTGAACTTGGGAATGACGGTGTGGTGGCTCTTCCCTGTCGAGGTGTGATGTGAAGGGAAGGGAGGAGCTTTCCTGCTGTGCTGGGTGTTGCCTGTGTTCAAACCTTGTTCCTTACCTGAAGCTCAGACAATGTGGGATAATGAGAAAAATGGGAAAAATGAGATGATGGATCTCTGCTTGTGTTCCATTGGCTCCTGGCTGATGAGGAGGGAGGCAATTGGTGACTATTAAAATAAATCTGCATAAACCATCTGGACCTCAGTGTGTATTCAGACACGCACTGAACCCAATTGGAAAGTGATGTTGTTGATAAAATAATACGGATATACATTAAAAACCTGAAAACAAAACCAAGCCAAATTATTTGAGAGCATAAACCTTCCTGTGCCCTCCCCATTCCTTTGGGACACAATGCAGCAAGGCAACTTGTTTGAAAGCCAGGCACTTTGTAATCCGCGGGGTTAATTGGATTTGTGCAACGCTGTGTTTGCCAAGATGGTCTCTTACGGAGAGCGTGGAAAGTGGCCACGGTCTAAAAGTCATTTCAGATTTTTTGGGTGACAGTACTCCTGGGTTCCGACCCCAGCTCTGCCACGAAGTTGCTGTGTAACCTTGGGCAAGTTGATTTAACCTTTCTGTGCCTACAGTTTACCCATCTGTACATGGGTAATAATAATATTTACCTACCTCACAGGGGTGTTGTGAGGCTTAAAGTTCACGTGTGTGAGAGGTGCTGGAAGCGCGCCGCGAAAATTCCATTCTCGCTGGGTTTGTGCTGTTGTGGGGGGAATGAGCAGCGAAGGGGTGGGTTACAACATGCAGGAGGGGAAACCTGCTGGTGCAGGTCTTGAGAAAGTTGGTTTGAAGTCTTTTCTCTTCCCCAAAAAGCAAGGAACGGAGGAAATTGTTGTGCGCCAACTGAACAGCCTTGCTTTCCTGGTCAAATGTAACAGCACTGTTTGCAATATTGTTTTCTTACACAACAGGTGACCTTTCCCTTTTCCTTGCTGTTTCTGAAAACTTGAAACTAAAGATGACAAAAGTATTTCTGAACCGAATTACAGAATTACTGATGAATACTTGAATTTCTTTAAAAGTTGCTCTCATCAGCCACGGTTAAATGTGCACTAATCTTTCAGTCATCAGCTTCCATCTGAATACAGTGAAAAATTTGCTCACGCTGTTTTGGAATAGCCTGGACCTTATTTGGGAGGCTGGTATTGCTGAGGACTCTTGTAGGCATGGGAAAACTAGTGTCTCAACTGATAAACACGTGAAAAAATAACTTTTTTTTTTCTTTCTGTTTTTGCCTTTTAAGTTCCTTGACTGCCTAAGACAGCACAATAATTGCAGTTTACTTGGTTGTACAGTAGCTTTTCTTTTTCTTTTTGGTTTTTGAACTGTTTTCCTTATGTGAAGGGCGAAGGTGGGATGTGAAAGGATAAAATAGACCCAACGCTGCTCCCGTGCAACTCTTCCCCAAGTCCCTGCTTTCCTGGAGAGAAAAAAAACAAACCTGTGCTACATCTAGAGAGACCAGACCAGGCTGCCTTCACTGTCCTCCTGCAGGCAAAACTTCCCTTGCCACCTGTGGGAGTTTTGGCTGTTGGTTCTGTGTCCATCGAGGTGGATTCATCCCTGGTTGAGCCCCAAGCCAGGATAACTTTCTTTAGAACGAGGGGAGGGGTCCAGTTCATTGCTCCAAATGTCACCTATGGTCAGATGATTCAGAAGGGAAAAAAATGTGATAGAAAGCCTGGGGTTTATGAGGGGTTTTTTTGTGTTTTTATTGTCTAAGTGTCCTGACCATTATATGATGTCTCTTTTGGGAATGCAGTGCCAGGCAGGACTCCCTGCTCCCTTTTAGAGAAGCTTGGTGAAGTCTGCTCACACACTCCTTACTCAGGCAAAACTCCTGGGTTTTGCTGTTGGGTCTCCTTTTCTGTCCTGAGTAAGGACTGTGGAGTCTGGTCTGTTTGGGATCACTGTGGGGTTTTTCAGGTGGCCCTTGTCTTCTCTATCCCAAGACTTGCCTTGCACGAAGCAAGAAGGAAGCTCTGGCTTGGTCTGCCACGTACCTTCCCTCTCCTTTCTTTGAATCCACCGTGGGGAGGGAGTTCAAAACCTTCTGGCTACAGGGGCCAGGCTCTTCCACCTGAATTTCCAGGCAGCTGCACATCTTCCTGCTGGGGCAGAGCAAATTTAGAAGCCCCACTCCTGCAGATGGGCCGTGGCTCATCCGCACTGGCTTTGGGTCTGCTCCTTCCCCTTCCTTCTCCCCAGCTGTTTCTTTGCCCTGTTTTAAGCACTCAGCTTGGTGCTCCTGGGTTCTTTTTACTGCTTCTGTTCCAAAAAAAAAAAAAAA
>VWYE01002730.1:0-34382 GCA_013398995.1 Alaudala cheleensis
ATTCCCACATCCAGCTTAGAGCAACACTGCCCCTTATAAAGGAAAGGAAGAATGAAATAGAATAAAAGGAATGAAACAAAATTCATAGATTCTACTGAATACATGATAGCAAGTACTTATAAGAAATTTGTATCAAAAAAAGTAAAATAAAATAGGAGATCAGGTAAGCATCTAAAATTATTCAGTAACTAAAAGAACTATACTAAGCATTATACTATATCCATATAATAAACTACAGCTCTATCACTGGGATCTACCAGTCACTGCAGTACAGTCATATATTGAAGTATGTATGTACAATTCTCCACAGCTCTGAGGCTGCAGTACCATAATCAAAATGATTCATTGTCTGGCAGTAGCAAACCAAGACCTCTTTAAAATTTGTATGACTCCAAGAGGACCAGGAGGAGACTTAAAACTAAGAGACCAGCCAGGCCTCTAAGGATACAAGAGGAGAGTCACAAAAATCCACCCCATGGCTGCTAGGAATTCCCACTGCTCTAATGTTTTGCAACATTTCCACTGCTGGTTTTTATGTGTTCAGATCCTCCCTGCTTACAAAAATGTACATTCTCCATTCAACTCAACTGCACTTGATTTCTATTTATTTCCAACTCTCTATTTCCTGCTCTAGAAGTTGAGGATTCTCTGCAAGTCAGACATTGAGACAGACAGAGCTCAGATAAAAGCTAAAACAAAAACTTTTCTTTTTGTAGTGAAAAGCTCAGCAAGTATTTGATGAATGAGAAAGGCACTGCTGAAATTTTGTGAAGGCCTTCCATTTGAATAAGACTGCTGAATAAAATTTGGACAGTTCTTGAAACACCTGAATTCATGGGAATTTACTGCCAGACAGGTTCTCAAAGATTTTTATATCACAGTTTCTTTTATCAGTTGCTGGATCACTTTGTTGGTTTTTTTTCTTTAATTAAAGTCATTTGTTACTGGCTCCCTCTCTCATGACCTCAAAATCAGATAGAGCTGTATTTCAGGCATCAGCACCTGAGTTCAGAACTCAAAATCAAGACTAAAAAGCTTCAAGCACTCCTTTGTAGTACCTGTTTGATTTGAAAATAAAAGCTCAGCTGATGAAATGGGCTTTGGGGGTTTGACTCCCAAAAGCCTACAAACATGGGAGGGCTTTTGTGTCAGTGATGGATGAAATGAACAATTTAAGTCGTTTATGCCATGTTTGTAACTTGTCTGGAATTACATAAATACTGACAGAAGTACATTGTGCCTTGAGAGCCCTCCAGCAACTTTAACAACCTTTCATCATGAAACAACACTTGATTCTGATCCTCCTTGTGTTTGGGCTTGGCTTCAGAAGTTTGCTTTCTGTTTTACTCTATGCCTCAGGCTCATCTAATTTTTTTTTTTTTCCCCTCAAGACTTCAAATTTTCAAATAAAAAGCAAAACCCAGTTTGGGGATGAGACAAGGTGTGGCAGAAAGGCTGTGTAAACCTCTTGGTCTGAAAAGTAATTATTTCAAACACAAAAAGGAGTAAAATAAGCTGCCCTTAANTTGCTCTGTCTTAGGGACTGATCCAGGCAATTTGGCACTTTCACAAGTGCAATGGTTTTATTTTATTGCCATTATTCTCGCTTCTTTGAATCTTCTTTTCACAGAAGAAGCTTAAAAGCTTTGGACTTCGGCTTCTTCTGACCCAAAGAGATGATGCCACAGAAAATGTTTCATTGGGAGGCACTAAATAAAAGATACCTCTTTAAAGCATCAGAGAACCAGGTGAAAATTTAAGATCTGATTCACCCAATGTCATGGGGAAAACAGCTTAGCTGGAAATACACTGGATTGCAATTTCTGTCACTTATGTTGTTGTCACACCTAAAGGGTTCAGAAAACTCTAAAGGAAGAATTGAACCNTGTTTCCCCTAATGTCATGGGGAAAAGAGCTTAGCTGGAAATACACTGGATTGCAATTTCTGTCACGTATGTTGTCACACCTAAAGGGTTCAGAAAACTCTAAAGGAAGAATTGAACCCCTAATTCAAAGATTCCACTCTAGGAAGAGATGAGAAGTACCAGCATGAGCTGCTGTTAAATATATGCTTAGCTATAGCAGTGCCTCAGATGACATGTCATCCCCTCTACTCCAGTTCTGCTAATAAAGAGGGGACCTTCAGTTCTTCCAACTAATTTAGGAGTGTTAATTAATGGTTCCCCTTCTTAGCCAAAGTTCTCACGTTTTTTGATTGCCAAGGTCCTCAACAAGCTATTCCAGTCACATGGACAAAAGCTGCACCTTGCATATCTTATTTTTTGCTGTAACAGAACTTCTCAAACAAGACATATTGGACATGGCTACTACCAGTGTGGAGCCAGGGCCCTGCTTCAGCTGCTCCTGCAAGGTGGATCCAGCCCTTCCCAGAGGGGAAAAGTCTGCACACAGGAAAAATTAAAATTAATAAAATTATGATCCATATAAGCTTCAGTGACTCACAGCCACATCAGTAACCACCCCAAATATGAAGAGCTGGCACAAAATAGATCAGGACTTGCATCCTTCTTGCACCAAGGCTTGGGCCTTTGTATCTAAACAACCAACCCCATTTCAGTTCGAATGTGCCCTCTAGGCAATGCAAACTTGATCTCTTCACTGCTTGTGCACTAGCACTGCATTTCTTCATTTTAGGTCAAGTTCAGTTAATAAATGTCCTTTCCTTAGAAGGAGAACACAGCCTGTAATGACAGGGCAGTCCCAGAGCTCAGGATAGCACAGCTATAGCATGGAGCCATGCCAAGAATAAAGAGTGTAAAATGGGAAACGGGGATCAGGGGGAATCATCTGTGCCAAGGTACTTTTCATCAGCTAGAGCACTGGCCAAATTCATCTGTTACTCTTTGGCTGCCTGCATTCCTGCATGGTCAGCAAACAACTGGAGGGACTGTGCATTATTAGAATGATTTATTTTGTGTATCAGGCACATAGGAGTAATATTTTATGCTATAAAAAGAAAGAACTTATGGGTAAACACCTCCTTGCCAGCTTCAGCAATTAATAGGTGCAAGGAGAAAAGTCCCTGCCCAAATCTGAAGACCAAAGTCTGTATCAAACACAATATTTGGCCGAGTCTTGTGACATTCAGGACCCTGGATGAGGGAGGAAATCCACCCAGCTGTTTCATTCTCACAGAAGGGAACATGTGATGTAAACCTGACCAACTATATGGATAGTGTTTCAAAATACAGCATTCTTGAGAACTATGCAAATGTAACATTTCCATTTGCTCTGATATTATCACTTTAACATTTCTGTAATGCTGCTTCTACTCATACCCTTTTTCTGTCTCTGCTGTCAATACCTTCATTTTTTCACATGCAGATACAGGTTCTGCTAATACAAAAAAAGCCTTTTTCCCTTACCAGTAATCAGAAATGCTTTCAATCCCTTCATCTTGGTCATTCTTTTTCTTTCTATCCAAAATACTTCAAAGTTACTAACAGAATACAAACGGATCAACAGGGAATCTTATAGGAAAAAAAAGCAGAAAGGGAGATTGTGAGGAGTAACAAGTCTTATACAAAAAAAGAATTGAAACATCCACATGGCCTTTTGCCACTGCCTTCCTATATGGATATGGTTACATGAGAAGGCAGGCAGGCTGTAAATCATAACAAGGAGTAAAAAATCAGAAAACCCATGAGCTTTAAATTAAATTAGTTTTAATGGAAGGCATTTAGATTACTTGATGGCCAGAGTAATTTGTGAAACTGGTAAAAAGCAAAAGTTTAAAGAGAGATTACCAGGGGTTTTTTTGGGTGGTTTGTTTGTTTTTTTCATGTTACATAGATTTCAACTGATGTTGTTGGTTTAGTCAGCTGTAGATTGGAAACTAAAGAAACCAGAAAAGACACACTTGAATCACACCAGAAGCAGCACACATTACCTAAACTAACCTGGACACAGGGAAACACAAAAGGCACTACCAGAGACATCTTTNCTGAAGGATGTATGGATGCATATTCCATTAAAAACACAATAAGAAACCTAATATCCCCTTCAAAGGGACAACAGGCAGACAGGAAATGCACACCACTGAAAAATTTCCATGATAAAGTTCTAAAGCAGCAAGTGAAATCAGAAGAAATTCTACTTTTAATATCCAGCTTTTTGGCAGATATGACTTCTAGATCAATTTGTTTTGCACAAAATATCTTTATATATAAATATATATATAGTTGTTACAACTGAAAACCAACTGTACCCAATGCTAACTCTCAGCTTCATTTTAATGAGAAAGGATAAATATTTCAACTACACACCAGACATTTCTTTTCCCAGCTCCTAGACAAGTACTCCTTAAATCCAATTATTTTATCAGTCCTGGCTCATTATATCACATTTGATCCTGAGAAAGACCATGAATTTTGGAATTATAGACCAGCTGGGTCATGTGCTGTTTCATGAAGAGTCACTGTACAATTTAACATGAAGTTAATAAATTTGTATTGCCTTCAACACAAATTTTAAAATAAAGCTCTGTAAAAACTACTGGATATGCAAGTTAAAGAAAGAACTACAACCCTTGCACTCACATATGTTGGACAGCTTCTCACCTTTTCAAGGCTGAGTCAAGGGAATTATGAAAGAAGAGGGGCAGTGAGATGAAAGGGATTGCTTGCTGCCAGCAGGTGAACCTTCCCCTAAAAAAATCAGTTATCACTGTGAGTTATTGCATGATTATCACCTGGCTCAGAGATGATGTTCCACATTTGTCTGAAGGAGAAGCAGGGAGGGGGTCACAGCCAAATATAAATATATTTAAAAACTGGTCTAAGGCATCTTGTGAAAGCCAAATGCTAAAATATTTTGGGTAAAGATAAAAAGGGGAGAAAAGTAAATTAGAAAAAACTCACAACATCAATCCCTGCCTATGAATGATAAAGGAAAAAATGTTTAGGGAAGAAAAGAAGTATTCTGTTTGGGGCACAGTAGAGGCACACAGTGGAGTAAATGACATTTATTTTGGTCAGCTTATTGGGAAAGCAGCAGGTGATTACAAAGGTGATTTGAATGCCACAGGAATTTGATGAGGCACAGCTCAGAGCTCAGCAAACCCTGCACAGCAGCAGAACCAGAGGCATCTCAGCCTAGTACAAACCACACATGGCACACATTATAGAGCTTGGGGTTTTTCCCTAGGACTTGTTCCTCCAGAGACACAGTGTGCTCTCAGCCTCACAAGCCATACAGACAGCAAGTTCACAGAGTCTGATTCCCAATTTATTGAAGAAAAATGTCAGCCAGTTATACTTAAAAAAAGCCCTGTCTAGAGCACAGCACAGCAGTCCCAGGAAAGGAGAACTTGAATGAGTAAACCATTTGCCCCCAAACACTCTGATGCTCTGCACTCATGTTGTGTCCTTTGCCTTCTTCCCAAGGCAGTGCATTTTTGGGAAAGCTCAATTCCAGATCTGCCAGCTAAAGCCACTGCTCCAAGGCTCCAATCCCACTTAAAGCTCTTAGTCTGGTGACCAGTAAGTCACTTGGAAGTTTGTAACCTACTTCCAGTCATGCTGACTGTCACAGAACAAGCTGGAACCAGTAAAGCCAGAGCACCAGTGCCATTGGGAACCCCAGGATGCAGCACAGCAGCCCCACAGCAAGCAAAGATTTCCTCATGTGGATGTTACTACATGGAGAAGATGCAGACCAAAGTGCAGAATCAGGGGCATCACTGGGAAATGCTGACAGTGCTCTGAGATTTGGCTTCACTGATGCAATATATCACTGTTTGGAGATGGAAATCATGACATTCATCTCAGCTCAAACAGAAGAGATTCACTTTCATATAAGAATCAGAAAAGCAATTTCACTGCGATTATTTAAAGGACTTTTAATTAGATCCGTCCCCTTTATTTGGAAAAGTAAGGTTTGATAAACATTCTTTCCCAGTGGGAAAATGCGAATTAAAAGAGAGAACTCTGCTGATTCCAAAATGGCACTTTATATCTCCATATTNTCTTTATTTGGAAAAGTAAGGCTTGATAAACTTCCTTTCTCAGTGGGAAAATGTGAATTAAAAGAGAACTCTGCTGGTTCCAAAATGGCACTTTATATCTCCATATTAAATAGATTAAATTACTTTAAAACACTGACACATTAAGACCCAAAATAAAACACAAATCATCACTACCAAGTAAAAGAAACAGAGCCACCATTAACATACATGACTATCTCCTTCATTATGGTTGTTATGAAAAGCAGCTAATTTTACTGCAAAACATAACTTCTGGTATATGAACACATGGAGAGAGAATTCATTTTTGCATATATTTCTTACATATAGGAGAATATATCAAAAATAGGGATCTACAAGTATCATAAAACCAAATGGTTGGAAGCGTATGAATGCAATAGAGCCTAAATCATCTCTGGCTATTAACTGGCATTTCACAAGTACACAGTGAGAACAACTCCTCCAAAATGCTTTCCCCCTCACTTGGCAGCCCTTCAGAAAACAGCAGTAATTCCCTGGACACAGCTGGATGATGTTTTTGGCTGTCCTCTATAACCTCTGTGAGCCCCAGTGGTTTTTTTTTCTAATCTTTTTTTTTTCCCAACCTGTGCAATGACAGGCTCCAGCCTTGCCTGGCTGCTTTGCTGAGATGCTTTGGGGTTTGTGGGGTGGTTCCCAACCAGCCAGGTGCATGTCACGGGTGCAGGGGAGCTGGCCAGAACACATCCAAGGCAAAGGGGAAGAGAAGATGTTTGTTCTGAAATTTCTGTAGCATTTATTGATGCATGGGTATCTCAAAATAGGGTTATAAGAGACATGCTTCCTTTAATTTTGCCCAAAATATGCACACTGCACATTCAAGAGGTAAAAAAAATAAAGTTATACACCAGTCATTGATTAGTACTTTAGGGCAAAGGATATCAGCCTCCTGTCCTCAATACTTCATGAAGTCTGATAAAGCTGTGAAGATTATTGATCTACCACGTACCATTTAATTAATCAGAGTAGGAAAGAGCACTCAGCTCCTAAAAATACACAGTGTTGGTAACAAACACTCTTCTCAACTGGAGATTATTTTTAAAGAAGCCATTTACTGATAACTAAGCCCATACAGGCCAAATAGAGACATTTCTAAGAAAAGAAACCATCAGATGGTCACAGGCAACTCAAACACAGCTCTAAACACCTGGCTCAGACTTTTTCTTCCAGTTTATTTCTGAGAAGACAAAGTGTGAAAACCCAGTTTTAGCATAAACAAACATTATAAGGGACTAAAGAGATGCAAAGCAAATACAGGAAATCCTTAGATAGAATGCTGGGTGCTTTATGAAAATTAGTTTTCTATTGCACATTCTTTAAGAGTTGTTCCCACAACTAGGACTTGAGCAAGTTATTTGCAGGGAGCAATTTATTCAAGCCTGGATTTGCCCCTGCACGAAAATGAGCTAAAAGAATTACATTACACAGAAATAGCTTTAGCTAATCCTTTATAATGCACCAGGGATGGATGCAAATTAATTTCCATCTCGAAGTTTAGAACATTGCACAGTGCAGAATCATTTTGTGATTGTCTGGCAAATTGTTGCAATGTTTGTTTATGCCTGATAATGCACACTACAGAAAAATGCCCAAATTTAACAACGGTGTGCACCGAAGGGACTTGTAAAGACATTGCAATTTGTTCTGTGTAAAATGAGAGCACCAAGGCATGTGAGGATGGGTTATTGGAACAGAGCAGGAATAACTGTAGCATCTTCATGGAAAAGTCTGTTCTGGGGAGCTCCATATAGGATGTTTGAAGGGAAGGCCCTGGGGTGACCTAACTGCAGGTATCCAATACCTGCAGGGAGTCCACGAGAAAGATCAAGGGGGAGTTGCTACAAGAGCTTGGAGTCACAGGGCAAGGGGGAATGGCTTCAAACTTAAAGGGAATAGGTAGAGACTAGGTATTGGGAAGAAAACCTTCCCTGTCAGGGTGCTGAGGCCCTGGCACAGGTTGGCCAGAGAAGCTGTGCCTGCCCCATCCTTGGAAGTGTCCAAGGCCAGGTTGGATGGAACTCTGAGCAACCTGGTCTGGTGGAAGGTGTCCCTGTCCATGACAGGGTGTTGGAACTGGATGAACTTAAAGGTCCCTTCCAACCAAAACCCTTCCATGATTCTACTGCTTTTTAATGGCACACCAGAGGCTCATGCAGAAGCTGCTCTCAGGAGATTTTTCTGGAATATTTTCATTTGGGATCTACCCACAGTAAATATTCCTAACAGGAACAAGGTTTATACAACAAAAATGTCTCATGAAGAGAACCCAAAAGCCAGACTCTGCTTACTTGTCAACAGAAGGAGCAACGGAAGAGGGATCTCCTTGGCTGAAGTATTTGAGTACCAGCACAGCTCCCAGCACCTCTCTTGTACATAGCATACTTTACTAAGAGCTAATGCTTAATGAAGATGACAGCTCTGAAGACTTGGTTGCTAATTAAACCATGTCTGCTGCAGAATGAGTGCTCCTGCAAATGACCACCATCAGCTGCAGAGTCATCTGTCAGCCCACAGGACTTGGTATGGAAGAGAACAAACATTCCAAGACCTACTGCTGCCCCACTGACAGAGCCTCCAGATTTTTACTGGCCATGGAAAGTCCAGAAGTGAGAGTTGTTGTCTATGAGTTATGGTTTTTCTGTTCTCCTATAAAGCACAAAGGTTATTAGAACCTCAAGTGTTGCCACCAGAAGCCCTCCAATGTAGCTGTGAAGAGTCACAGCATTTGCAGTTGAGGATTAAAGATGGCAGAAGATTAATCCAACAGCATTAGATACAGTAAATTATGACCTTGAGTCTTTGTTTCTGGCTCATCATTGCACTTCCACAACAGTTTGATATCCAAAGCACATTTTGCAACAGCAATGACATTGCCATTATGTGTCTATGATACCCATTAGAAAAATGCCTACAGAACAATATATAGCCAAAAAAATTCTCCACTTCTATACAAATGTTCCAGAAATAGAAAGGACTTCTATGCATTTCCAAAACATCTCAGAGTATAAACATTGCTGGTGTTTATACTATGACTCAAGAACTCCATTTACTGCTACCAAATGAGTTCCTTCACACCTGTACTTTCCAGGTGTCATGGTCACATGGAATAACCTTCCCAGAAAGGAGCAAACTCTTTCTCCTTTCATCTTCCTCCTCCTCTTTTCTTGCACAGTTAAGATTGCAAAGCTAAATGTACCATAACATTGTAGAGAAATCAACAAATGAGGACAACTCACTGGATATTAAATAGAGAATTTGCTAGTAACAGTTTGGTTTGCATTTACGTCAACATCTGCTCGGGCATTTCCTAGTCCTGAATCACATCGAGATGAAGAAACTCAATTTATTCCACACGATATTTTCTTCTATGCCAAGTGTCACACAATGATCCTGATGAAAGCAAAGACTGGATATGTACTCATATTAATTAGCAATTATTAAAAGACAGGTCCCTGTGATTACTGCTTCACGGGCATGAGAATGAATTCATTATCACAAGACCGTTGCCACCGCATGAATATCTGATCAGCGCTGGCAGATCAGAAAAGCATATTAAATAAATGAGTAATCAAATGATAGTGTATCATTTGTATAAATTACCAGAGGACAACCTCCCCTTCTGATTGAGATACAGATTTTACAGAGATCATTTAGGTAGTTTCAAAAATCCTTTGTTCCCGTGAGTCGTGCTTGCAGAGGGGACGATTGTTGCAAGAAAGATGGGAAAAAACCTTGATTCAAACAAGTTATTCATATTCTGCCTGATAGTTCTGCAGCACACAACTACCCCTGATTTTAAATGAATAGTCTCTTGACCCACACCACAATACTTCTACTTCAAAACAAAAGAGGAAAAAAAAAGATGGATTGTGAAGAAAATCCAAGATATTCTAGATCACAAACACAGAATCCTCTTGTATTCTGGGGTGCATTTTTGTCAGACAGTGGAAAACAACACCTTTATTTTCTGGAACAAACAAGGCACTGGTATTGAGACAGCCCAATACAACCTTAGAAAAAGAACACAGTGGTTTCAGGGCAACTAATGTATTGTTTGGTATTTAGATACTTCACAAATATGTGGACTTTTCTTCTTAACTGCAGTCATTATGAAAATCAATAAGCCACTGAGCTATTTCATAAATAGGCAGCATAAAATGATTGGCAAAGAATTTAAGGTTAATTGGTAACAAAGACCACAACTTGCTGGGCAGTTATTTATCAGATTATAGAAAAGAAATAGCTGGCAGCAAAGCTATTGTAGAGATTTGATTCATATAGACTTGAACACATATGTAAGAAAAAGACCAAAATTGTATCTGTCTCCTAAAAATCAGCTCTTGCATATGTTCCAGAATTCCTTTCAGCATGCCTTGCTTACATCTGAATTATATCTTCAGAAGAACTGATATCTCAAATTCATCTGAATTTAGAGGCTGCCCATTTCCTGATGAATTTGTATTTTCCAAAATTTTTTATTGGGCATGTCTCTTGTAAATAAGGCTTCTTTCCTGTAAATAAGGTCAGCAGCCTTATTTAAAAAAAAATTATTATTATTCAGTCTGATGTTTAGGACATTAAACCTTACCTTTTTTCCTTTCAGGAGAGCAATAGCTGCACAGAAACTGGCTGAATTTACCAAGTGAATCAGAAAACTTTTTATCAGATCTGCAGGTAAATTCCCAACCTTCTGGTTGTGATTATTGGTCTGATAAAACCATTTTTAAAAGTACTCAAAGTCCCACATTCTCTCCCCCATAACTTAGCCCCCCTCCTAATTACATACCTATATGCAAACATTTATATGGCAAGATTTTTAGTAAAAAATAAAACTTTAGATTGACATTAGATATTTCAAATTTTAAAAATTATTTTGCTCTTCCTTGATAGCTTTCTCCATACACTTTGCTGGGTACCTTGTTTTGGATACTTTGATTACCAGTGAAGGTACTGTTTTTGCTTATATTGTACCTTTGAGACCCAGCAGAATATTACTGTTTATTCTGAGTGGACAAAAGCATTCACCTTGGCTTCTGCTTCAGTCAAAATGCAACCAGGAACTCAATGCACATTTACAGGATACTGCCAGTTGTGCTTAAAGATGAAAGTTCAGAGCCATGCATGGCTGCAAATGCTGCACATCCCAGCTCCCAGTGAACAAAGAGCACAGTTTTTATTGCAATAATTTTGAAGCTGCCAATTTGAGTGTGCATGAAGAATGGTAAAACTTAAGGAATAGGGGTTTTAATTGACAGAGTGGAACTGGGAAATTTGCTCTGGTTGCTCTACAAAACAAGAAAGGAACTGACTGGGCAGGCTCAGCTGAGACACAGGAATTATTCAACTGCTATTTGTATTTAGTTACAAAGCTTCAGTAAATTATTTGCCACCAGTTATGCTGTTTCCTACAGAACCACTGCACCTAGTTATCCAGAGTCTGTCATGAGCCTTAAAAGCCAAAGGATCAGTACAAAATTGGCATCTAGAAGCCCAGTCACTACTTCTTTGGCTTCTTCTGGTGCTCTACACCAGACCACTGGCTGGCTCATGTAACAAATGCCAAGCCAAGAGCCAAAGCAGAAACAAAGGCAGAATCAATGGGAAAGGCACCAGCAAGCCATTACTCCACCACAAAGGACACTTGTGATTTAGCAACTTCCTGAATTTGGAGTCANCCAAGCCATTATTCCACCACAAAGGACTTGTAATTTGTAATTACACTTGTAATAAAGCAACTTCCTGAATTTGGAGTCAGCCACAGATTTTTGTCTTTCAAGGGAGAGAGGCTGCATAACCACCCAACACTATAATAATGAAGTTACAGAAACATGCACTTGGAGTAACTCAGCTGCTGCTGGCAGTGACAGTCAAGTGTAACTTTATATAATATTTGCAGAAAGGCACAGATCAGCAAGTATAAAGTCATGCACTCATTTCTTTTGCCTTCAGACACCAGTAAACAACATTTGCTAATTTAGGCATCCTTGCACACAACTACCCATGAAATCCAGGTATTTTCAATATCTGTCACACTCTGCATTTTAATGTGATGCTGAAACAACTCTACCCTACAATATTTCAAGGCTTTGAAATTTTTCCTTACCATGCTATTGTTAGAGCAAAATAGCTGCACACAAATGATGTTTTCTCATCCATCAAACTTGCAGCATTCCTTCCAGGTTTTGTTTGTCTAGACTGATACTAAAATCCATTCTCACTGAGATGTCTAGTTAAGTGAACATATATTATCTACTTCTAAAGCTCCATGGCATCCCTACTGCTTTCCACACAGGTTTTCCTTCTCTTTTCTCAGTGTTTCTTTATCTTTTTAAGCTCTCCTACCTATTCCTCCAAGACCATTTTCCTATCATAAATAATGTATGGCTGTAATGCCAAACTATAGCAAAGTGAGTATTAACCATACTGAACAGATCAAATATACACCAACTCACTAAGCCAAAAATTGGCTCCAGTGTCCTGAATTTTTGCAAATACTTGAATATATATTTCTTGAACAGCAATATTTACAGAAAGTTCTATTTTCACCTGAGTAACTTTTTTTTGTTGCCACTGTTTGACACATCACAGCTCAGAAGTTTTGTGAGGCTGATAGGCAAAGTGGCATTCAAGTTCAGAATCACAGAAAGGTGTGTCACCATCTCAGTTAATCCTGAATTCCTTCACTGATGGCAGGCAATTATAAAATTCACTAAAATACAGATTTCTGACTCTGAAAAGGAGGACACATTGATCATACCAGGTTCAGGATACAGTCAAAGCTAATTATCAAGGCACCCTCTGCATTCAATGNGTGGGAAATGCAGACAAACCCCTAATGATGTCTGATTAAAATATGGGTTTCTATTTTAAGATTTATTTCACTTTAGAACTTAATACTTCCTATTCTCTGCCTCAAGTATGTCACACCAAAACTGTAAACACCAGTGACAGCTGGTAACTTCCCTTCCATGAGCTCTACATTACACCCTTATTCTTTCAGCACCACTTCTGGTTATGTTTCCAGAAATGCCATCACAGAAAAAAGGTTTCAGCCAATAAGCCTTGGAGTAAACCAAGAGACAGTAAAACCAACAGCAAGGAGAGTCAAACTCCTCATAATCAGCTTTAACTGATGACATATTTCATCTTTCACACAACCAGTCCATCAGTAAACACTTAGTAAAGCAAGATATCAGCACTGCCTGTCAAGCACCTGATGTGAGCAGCCCTTCCCATGCACCAGTGCACATTAATAACATGCTCAGCACCAGCACACATCCTGTCACTTGTAGCAGCCCCAGTCCCAGGAGAAACTGGAAAATGCAATATTGATCTGAAAGCCAGAATAGTCATCAAAAGTATTGGAAACACCAGCTATCTAATGAAGTGATTAATCAGAAGGAGGATGACTGCTTTAGCGTAAAGCATCTGGAAGATGCTGAACTCTCATTAACAATATTTGCATTTATAGGCCCTGTAACATGTATTGACAGAGCTGAAGATAGAAAAACCTGTTTACAAACTGCATTTGGCCCTCAAACTGTTTGCAACTGTCAGGAATCTCTTGTGGAAACAAGTATGGGAGACTGAGAGCTCATAAAAGACAGGCATAGGGAATAAGGAAAGAAATACATTTAACTGGAAGCTACAGGAGTTGAATTAAGCAACAGGAAAACTGAGAATATAAGAAGCTGCTGTATATGCACCAAAATTTCTCCAAAATTTCTTCCAGGTGGGATCCAGGTTAATCACACTTTGTAAAGTAACCAGACAAGTTTGAACTGGTCAACCTCACATCATCTTACGGGATTCTAAAGAGAAATCTGAAGGACATTATTTCCATACTGTACAAACTTGCATCATTCCCATTTGCCTGGAACTGCAAATGCAATTTTACATTTACAAAGATGGTCATCAAAACTGGCAGGGATTACAATGACAAATTAAATTGCTTGTTATGCAAATTTGCAATCAAGTACCTCATCAAAAAAAAAAAATCAGTAAGTGAGCAGTTGTGTTTCTCTACCTCATCACNATTCAGTGGAGACTGATGGACACCAGATGACTTTTTGTTCAGCAGATTGATTAATTAGGATGACCAAATCTGCTTTTCAAAATGTCTGATTTTCTGTCTTAGAGAGGTAGCCCAGGCAACTACCTTAAACTAATGATACCAGCTGAAAGTAACTGAGGTGAATGCCATCCTAACAGTGTGACTTGTAAAGAATGAGCAATCCCACTTGTCCAATAATTCACAAGTCACTATGATTAATTGAAGGATTTTCATAATGATGACTGAGTGCCCTTTTCTGCAGAAACTTGTGATGGGTAAGGGAGCAGCAGCACACAGCATCACCATTCAAAACAGCTCCCAAACCCTAAACCACAGGCAACATCTGGATAACAAATGCCATAAGGAAAGTAGTTTGATTATTTAGTCATTAATAAAGTTTGTATTATTTCAGTGCTAAAAACAATACATGAGGTCTGACTCCTTTACAAAAAAAAGATGAAAAGTATTTGCCCAAAACATCCTATTCATTTGTTGCATTCATGCACAAGAGAAAGTATTTACTGCACCAGGATCTGGCAGTAGTTAAAATGTGACACTTATGGAATTCAACACAATTTATTTTCCAGATGTCAACATTTTCCTGAATAGTACCTGTTAGGTGCTAATTACAGAAAACCTCACTCCATCACAAAGCAGGAAAACCTGCTTTTTTCAGGATTTTCCCACTCAGCCAACTGGTCAATGGTTATTCAAGGTAGAAACCCAGTAACTGCTCTCAACACCAAAATATCGTTCTTTTATTTAAATAAATCTAATTAGAGTAAACAATAGACTGTATTGGCTGCATTTAACACCCTATGCAAAGTCACACATGTCCTGGTAATTATAGGTACTGATGTTTTAATTGATTCTTATAAAGGGCCACTAAAGCTTCCTGCCTGTAGGTTCTGTCAGATTGGAAAGTTTCTTTGTAAATGTTCATTATCCCATTTGGACTTTTCCAGGCACATTCCTTTTCCAACAAGGAGACACAAACCAGAGTTGTGCCCCAAGCTAAGAGATCCTACTAGAGAGTGGCCACAGTGCTTTAAGGAGCTCTCCATGACCATGTCAGACCCTGGAACAACAGAGACTGTGTTGAGTTGCCTGGTTTATCCTTTTCATTTAAATAGTCAATCCCTACCCCAGTAGCTGCACAAGAGGAAAATGGTAGCACTAGGATTAAAAAGTCCTTTAATTCACATTTCAATATGTGGGAAATGCTGACAAACCCCTAATGATGTCTGATTAAAATATGGGTTTCTATTTTAAGATTTATTTCACTTTAGAACTTAATACTTCCTATTCTCTGCCTCAAGTATGTCACACCAAAACTGTAAACACCAGTGACAGCTGGTAACTTCCCTTCCATGAGCTCTACATTACACCCTTATTCTTTCAGCACCACTTCTGGTTATGTTTCCAGAAATGCCATCACAGAAAAAAGGTTTCAGCCAATAAGCCTTGGAGTAAACCAAGAGACAGTAAAACCAACAGCAAGGAGAGTCAAACTCCTCATAATCAGCTTTAACTGATGACATATTTCATCTTTCACACAACCAGTCCATCAGTAAACACTTAGTAAAGCAAGATATCAGCACTGCCTGTCAAGCACCTGATGTGAGCAGCCCTTCCCATGCACCAGTGCACATTAATAACATGCTCAGCACCAGCACACATCCTGTCACTTGTAGCAGCCCCAGTCCCAGGAGAAACTGGAAAATGCAATATTGATCTGAAAGCCAGAATAGTCATCANTATCAAGTACCGACTCAAAAAAAAAAAAAAAGGCAGTAAGTGAGTAGTTGTGTTTCTCTACCTCATCACTGCTTCTCCATTAGGAAAACTGAGCTATGGGACACTGGGGGAGGAATGAGGGCAAGCACATTTAGACTGTTAGAACAATGAAATGTAACTGCATTGCAATTTTTCCATAATTTGAATTTACAAAAGCTGAGTACTGCTGTAGAAGATTCATCTTTAAAAACAAAACAGTGTTAGCTACACAAGAAACCAATAAATTATAAGGATAACACCAACATGTAAAGGATTTTCACACATGCTTCAGCAGGCTCAGGGATGTTGTGGATCCTTCCTGCATCAGGTTCTGTAAAATTGGACATAAACTATGAGTGTCCTTAGACTCTTCAAGCTTTCTAGTACTTGATAGTCAATATGAAGAAATATTTTGGAATAAAAACTCCATGAAATCAAAGACAGATTAACAACACTTCACCATTAAAAAATCCCACCCTTTTTTCCTAGAGGATGACTGCCTGTGTAAGAAATATGTGCCAATACAACTACTGAAAAAACAGCTCAAAAGAGTTGTTTTGGGACATTTGCCTATGTAGACAAGTCATTCATCTCTCTACTTGAATGAGGAAAAAAACTTCATCACAGGCTGGACAAAAGTTGTATTCTCTTTACCTCGTTATTTTAGGACAATTTAGTTTAATAGGAATGAATTCATCCTGCTGCAATTTCAACTTGCCTCTAATTCACTTGATAAGTACTTTGGAAATTGCCTGATTATCCCTTAAGTGTCCTGGCCCATCTATCAGCACCACAATAAATAAACAAACAGTAGCTTTTCAGGAAAAAAACCCCAAAAATCCCCACAGCGTGCAATTTTCCAATCCCTCGATTTTAAGTGACATAATGGAAATAGTTCCCAGCTGAATAAAATAACATTTGGGCTTTATTCAGCTGCTTAAGTGACTGGAAGTGATTTGGGGAGATATTAGTCCTTGGAATAAATTACTCTCAGCATCATTTTCAGCACTTAGAGCATGCACAGCTTCTTTACAAGTGGAGTATGGTGTGATTTACAATTAGCAAGTTATAAAGCAAGAGAAATTATAGTAAAACAACCTATCCCACATATATTTTATCAGAAATGAAGAGAGTGCTGGGATATGAAACTGGAAATGGTAGGCCTGCCCTCAAGAGCAGAAGTCTAAAGCTTGCTATGCAATTTGAAAACAGCCTCTAATAACATGTGCTTCAGACAAGAAACGTGCTCAGGGTGCAGAATTACCTCTGTAAGGCTTCTTTCACACACAGCAAGTTGCTCACACTGATTAACAAATACAAAACTCTGCAGTTACATTTACCTCATCTGGATTTGACTGAGAATTGATCCCTAGAAGGGCTCTGCTTTCTAATCAGACCTTAAGTGTAACTTCTAATTAAAACCTAGTTTAGTGAAGTAACACAAATATCCCATTAGTATGGACATTACACACACCTCATTTCCATTAAATGCAAAATATTTGGGACTCCTGAATATTAGACCACAAAAAGAAATTCTAGCTTGTTAGATAAGGGGTGTTTGGGCAAGGAACTAGAGATCACGTGAAACACAAAATTAGAGGCTTTATTTCAGAATGCACAATGTCCCAAGCACCTGTTCTTTCCCTCAAAACACAGGAATAGGGATTGCCTTGAATTCATGCTCTATCAAATTCCAGAAATGCAGGTTACAGGTTTCAAAGGAGACAGAAACGTTTCTCCCATTCCTCCTCTTCCAGCTCCAGGATAGGTCCCTTAAGGAGACAACAGTCTAAACCAGTGATTTAACAATTCAGCTAAAATTCAGTGAGGAAGGAATGTCACTGGCAGAAATAACCCCAATGAGTGAGGAACCTGACCATCTGCACAACCATGAGGTAACAAACTCATTTTCATGGGCCTGTGCTCAGTTACTGTGAGCTGGCCCTGTGTTGGCAGTTCTAAAGGTTAATGCAGTAATGAAAGATGACAATCTCTCCCAGGCCATTACTGAATGCCCAAGCAGGTATCCACTTTGTAAATTAAAGGTGCCCCAAGCAGCCTGAGGACACCAGGCTTGTCCCAGGGCTCTGCCCCAGCCTGTGCACAAACTGCTCCAAAGGGTGGGTACAGCCCACGTGCCAGGATATGGTACAGCTCCAAGTGTAATATCCTGCCCAAAACTGAGACAAAACATTTAAAACACCTGAATAGTTCATAAATGAACCCACTGTGATTTTTCAGAAGACAATACTTTCAGGTATTTGCTCCTGTCTAACATTGATCAGTATTTCCTAGAATCTCATTTACAGTCTGTGAGACGCACGCAGGTAAGTGGGGAATTTAATTATAAATTAATAATCACAATTCCAATTCCCTTTTTAAATAAACCTTTACAAGCTAATCTGATCCCATTGATGGCTGTCATGTCTTTATCTATTTATGGAGATAATGTTCTCCAGGGACAGGTCCAATACTGGAAGGAGCCAGCACACCCAAACAAATGCTCCACTGGACACCCATAAACCACACACAGATACATCACATGGGATGGAGGAGACAGAGGAGGAGAGGGACCACCACCCACTTACACTCTGGGGAAGCTCAAATCCACTTATTATCGTGCCATAATTAAACTCTAACTAGCAGCAATAAACCAGAATTAAGGGGCTGTTCTGGCAGACATCTCAACTGGATCTTCATTCCTGCCAGCACTCACAACACCAGAACCACCAAAACCTCAGCCTCAAACAAAGCAGTGGTCATCTCACATCCACAGGCATCACTAACAACCACAAGACAGTTCCTAAGTATTCCCAAGCAGCTCATATAAGGCCAAAAGTGACAGCAATGATATTGTCTCCTTTTGGGTCGAAAGGACTTTGTAATTAAGAAATCATTTAATCCTGCTTTGACCATTTCTTGCAAGTCTTGGGTCATTTTTCAAATTATGTCTGCTGCTGAAATCCTGGAGAGACAGGCTAAAGTTTAATTTCAAGGTTAGTTTGTATTAGCTTTAAGCAGATGAGGAGGGGGAAAAGTTTAATAAGTGAAAGAGCATGAAGAGAGTGTAATCTTCACTGACTCCTCCAGAAAAATAAACTGTCATAAGCTTCCTGAAATGTCATAGGATATGACACTCAGGAGTGGTAACCAAACAAAGGGCATGAAGTTTGTCATAGAAAGAGTTTAACTTGCAGCTTTTAGTAATGCCAGGATTTAGGGATGGGTAAATAGCAAGTTTCTAGCTGGAAAGCAAACCAAGGGGAGATGGTACACACTCAGTGATGGAGGCAGAGGTTTGAGAGCGCCAAAACACAGCAAGGCAGTTTTGGATGTCAGTGTGGTTAGGGCCTCTAAGACCTCCCAGTTTGCACAGGGAATATCTTCATTTCAATCTCATGCAAACAGGAAAAAAAGGACAACCTGCTTTTCCCCATCATTGGTTTAGATTCCAGCTTTGTCCTGATTCCATTGCAATAGAAGAGTCAAAGATGAAAAGGGCAGGGAATGTGTCCCTACTGTGACCTGAGGGCATGTTTAATATCCCAGATCAGAAATAGAAATCTGCTTCTTTAATCATGCATAAAAAGTAATTATTAAATGTCTTAAAGATGCTGGAATTTGAGCTCTTCATGACAGCATTACAGACACACTGATGAAAGCAGAGAAAAGTATAAAAAGGAGATATTGTTTTCATGTTTCCTGGCTCCAGGTGAAATAGCAAACCAGTAGTTATGGCTGAAATTAACTTTTAAACTCTTTTAAAATCTCTACACAATCTAAGAAGTGAGCACTTTCATGTGTTACATGTTCCTTTAAAAAAGTTAAAAGCAAGTTAAAGTCAATTAACTTCAGATTTTAAGCATTTAGCATCAATACATATTTTGCTGCCAAGATGACATAAATTATATAGTGCCCCTGTTAAGAGCAAAGGTTGACACATCCACCTGCTGCATTGTGAGCAAGAAAAATTGCTGATAAAGTGTTTGGGAAAAGTTGTGTTCCCCTCTGGGAAACAGGAACATAGGATGAGTGCCTTTGTCCAGATCTCCCTGCATTTAAGAGATAATGATATTTTGATTTTTAAGACTGGCATAGCAGCATGCAAATGTTGGGACAAGAACAACTGAAAAATTATGAAGTTCTAATTATTTTGAAGTCACTTGGTATTTTGTTGTCAGAGACAGAAAAGAGTTTTGATTCAAAGAGAAAAAGTTCTTATGGAACACCAAAGGAACAGCTCCAGTGTTGGTGAGCCATCCCTTGAGTGGCTGAAGTACTAAAAAAACCCTGTTATTTATAGAAGTACATTTTTCCTCATGGTATTTCTCATGAGTGGCTACTGAAGGCCACAATAGGGATAAGAACACACTCAGGGGGCACAATCCTGACAGAAGGAAGAACTTTGCCATCCTTGGAGCCTCACCCACAGAGCTCATTCCATTATGGATGAGCATAATGGGCAGGAGATCCCCTGCAAGTCTCTGAAACTCATTAATACCTCCCAGATCCCTTCATGTGCAGCAACAGCAAATCTTGTTCTCAGCACCAAGCACATGACTGTGCATGTCCAAAGCAGCAAAAAGCTCCTGAAGCTGTATCACGTGAGATAATTTGTTATCTGGACAAAACTATTTGGGCTTTCATTGTTAATTTTTTCAGAAACGTGAAAAATTTCTCTGCAATCCCAGTTCTGGGACAGATAAGAAAATAAATGCAGTATTCAAGTGAAACATTCCTAAATGTTTTGTACTCCTCAAATTACAAACTACTCTAAGTGCCTTTTAATAAAATATTCAGACAAGGTTTATATGATAGCTGGGCACATTGGTAATTTTTTTGGAGGGGAAAAAACAATGAAAAATAATGAGAAAGTTTAAGGGATGTAGTGACATTTTATTACTCAGGTTGGGACATAAATTTAATGATTTCAACCTCGTCATTAACTACAAGATCCTCTAGTCTTTAAATTAAAATGTTCATATAAGCAGAAATTAATTTTATTCTATTTAGCAACTGGCAAGCATTTATCGACTTCAGCACAGAAGGCTTTCAAATCCCACCCAAGGGGAAAAGATTAAGCTTAAGGTTAAACAAAGTAAATTCCTACCAGCTGCCCTTTAAGCAAACGGAACAAAATAGATTGAAAAATGGAAAACTGACTGCAGAAGATATAAATTTCAGTTTTAAATAGTTTAAATTAATCTTTGAAATAACAAAAAAGAAGCAGAAAAGTAGTGGAATAGAAGAAGCAGCAAAGCAGAAACCACTTTTTAAAAAACTGTTTACTATCAGTGCCTTCTATGACTGCTTACACTTCATTTTTTCTTTAATAGTGGAGGCTGATGGAGGGTAATGAAACAATCAGATTTAAAAGAGCCCACATTTCACACAATATTACCTTTGTCATTCTGCTCCTAGGCCAGGCTCAGGGAGGGAAATGCTGCTCCCAGGATCTCTTTATAGTCTCAGTGGTGTCCCTGATGCAGTAATTGCAGGCAGTCAGCCTGACTGCAGCACCACATCGAGGGGATGCATCTCCAGTCCCAGCTGATACTACGGGCTCATTCTGCTCTGCTTGAGCTGAGCTTTTCAAAGCCTTCCCTTGCCAAACACAGCTCAGGGCTTAATAACAGGCGGCCTTGCAGACCCACATCTGGAAATGACAGGTACAGCAGAGGTGGGCAGTGTGACCTCAAAGGCTGTTACAACTCCACACTGCAGCTCCAATCAAGTGTGCTCAGGAGAGGCACAGCAGAAAACACCAAAGTGTGTGTTCTCAACCCCCTCCATAAAACAATGTGCAACTTCTCAGTGAGGATGGGTGTTTCAGCAACACAGCTGTGAACCTTTCATGGTCAAAGCAAAGGAGGACACTGAGATGCCACCCAGCATCTCAGACACCCCAGAACTTGCCCAACAGCTGCACTCCCAGCCTCCTCTCAGAGGTCAGCAGTACTCAGGAGCATTCACAGCCTGCAAAACCCTTTCACACAATTAAACTATCTGAAAAATGCATTAAAACACCGAAGAGTTATGAAACTACAAAAGTTACTTTTATGTAATTATGTTACCCAGCTGGGCTTTTAAATAATTTCTCACCTTTAACTTCGTGGTTTTCCTCACCCAGACTCCTCTGCAAATCCTCCATATACACCCCACAACTGTGCAGTTATACACTACAAGAATTTACATTAAAGATAAAATGTGACATTTTTCTTACATACTCCTGCATCTAAGCTATCATGTTATAAACATACCTTTATCCTATCCAGCATGAGAGTAATGATAGAAAAAAAAAATCAAAAAAAACACATTAGATGGAAAAATTTCCAAGCTTATGTTATAAACTGTAGGCTTTTACTTTTTTATATTAGAAAAATACACCAATTTTATTGCTATCTTGCAAAAATCCACTAATTTTATTGCAATTCGACTAGACCTTCAAAGGTTATGCTATTCTTAAATACAGCAGTTGTCCAACAAAATATTGTCCTTTTGCTCAAAAGCCTTTATCTTCTGGTTGCAGATGATATCACATTCACATTTTAAATAATATTTAAAGGTCAAACCAATAAGGCACAGAAAATGTTGAACATCTTGTACAACTCAAACAAGGCACTGCAGAAGCCACAGGGGGGTACTTGCTAAGATGATAGAGGACTTTTTAACACATTTATTCAATGATTCCCAGGGACACAGTGCAATCCACTTCTGATGGAAACCCCTTGGGAAGGGAAAAACTCTGCTGAAAATTCCTCACCTGTTTTCAAACCACACAAAGGAGAAATTATAGCTCAGAATATACCTAATTTACAGCTTGCTATATAAAGGTGCCTGAGCTAATTTTGAATTGCTTCAGGCAATAGGAACTTCCAGAGGAGGGAGGTGACCAAGCTGGGAAGCTCAGGGGGTGCATGGGGCAGATAAATGCCATCAGAACATCCTGTGGGGAGATTCTTGGTGTACCTTGAGCATCACTGCCCACACAGGCAGTGCCTTACACACGATAAACTCTTTAGCAATACAGTCTCACTGGATAATTACAACTTGGTTCTGATTACCATCACTTTACCCCCAAGGAGCAGAAAAGACAGGCAGGAGAAAGGGTTCATTTGCCAGTTCTGACTAGTGTTGTTGACCAACACAAACCTTTAGTCAGTCTGTGTCAGGTGCTGCTGAGGATATTTAATCTACATGCAGGTAGATTATTAAACTAGATCCCTGTTCTTATTTGACATTAAATGTGTGCATCTTTCCTTACACTGTGAATTTTTCCAGATTAGATATTAAAGGAGCACATAACCTGCTGCTCCAAGAGTCTCTTTGAAGCTGCTCAAGGGCTTTATCCACACCAGTATTTATGGTCTGCTGTGCCATGTTCTAAGTGTTCAGGCCACAACAGCAATCCCCAAAGCCATAAATCCCATACAGATACACTCTTATGTGCATAAAGGGCATTTAAAAAAAATCAAAATAAAGAGTAGCTCAGAGAGGTGTTTTGAAGCCAACACCTACCTGTGTAAAAAAAAAAAAAAACAAACCCCAAACAAACAAAAAAAACCCAACAACAAAACAAAATAAGAAAAACAAACAAAAGGCTTTTTCTGTGATGAAACATTGCCATCAACTTTCTTTCTCCCTGCACGAATAATTGCTGCAACTTATAAGCCATTGCCTGCCAGGTATTTCCCTGCTCTCCCACACACACAATACAAGAGAAGAGGGAGGCACAGAGCTGCACAAGGAGCTGCACCTCGTTAGGATGCCTCACAGGAGCTGCACATGTGCCAGCAGGACACCTCAGTGCTGCCAAGAGGCAGCAGCCAAGCTCCTCTGCTCAAAACTCAGAGAGTTTTGCCCCAGCAGAACAGCTCTGGGATGCCACTGTTAAGGGACAGCCTCGAGGCATCAACAGATTTTGACTGCCAAATCTTTTCTGCTACGGTGGATTGAGCCCTTGTCCAGATTCTGAGCATCAGCTCTGTTTCAAGGCACCAATTAGAAGAGGGCTTAAGCAAAGGGTTTTTTCATTTAAACTAAACAAATGCTTCAGGCACTGCTTAGAAATGCATTCAGTTTTATTGGTAGGATGAAAAAGAAAGCCCTCATGACAACATAGTTAGGGTCCTCCTTGAAAACTTATATATGGAGGGAAAAAAAACCCCAACTTTTAAAGCAAAACTTGACTTACACTATTGGTGCCCCATTAACAAATATTTCAAAGCACACTTGTAAGCTGTGTGTTTACTAATTCATTGAATTTTTTTAATTTATTAATTCTATGAAAGTGTGGGGCACCTGCCCTATAACAGATACTTATGCATATTTTTATATATGACATCTATAAATTCTGTAATAAATATTTGTAATAATACAAATATTTATGAGAATTTGTATTATATCACTGTATTAACATAATCACATATATAAATGCAAGTGGTATTTATGCACTCAAACACCATTTCCAGAGTTTACTAACAAAAAGTTCACTTGAATGTGTCCCCTTGCTTCAGGGCAGAGCTGTCTCCAGACAGATGGGTTCTAACACTTCCTTAAAAATCCCTCCTAGCAGGGTCTTTAAGAATTTCTGTTGAGTAATATTTATCAGTTTTTGCAGACTCACCTTTATGTTTCTGGAGGATCCTGCTCTGAGTTTGATTGATGGAGTTAATTATTTTGCCAGCATTATCTCACAACTGCAGCACAACTTGCTGCTTAGCTTGTTGTTATCGTGGATATTGAGTTGGTATAGACAGTCCAGACACCAAAAAAAAAGGAATTTTCACGTTCTTAGAATGTTAAAATATGTTTTAAAAATTCTTTGGTCTTATTTTTTGAGACAAATTCTCTTTCCTTTCACACAGATCTTGCATATTATATTTCTAGTAAATTTTAAAATAGATAAAACAAGGTCTGAGGAAAATCAAGACAATTAAGAAAATGTAATTTTGGAGGTGTTTCTTCTGGGATTCAAAGGGTTGCTCAACCCATGTATCAGATGTCACATGTAGAGTGGTCCAAATATATCTAAAGTAACTACAACTTCTGTTTGAAAATCAGGACTAAGTAACCTATACTGTTCTCTTTGCTGTGCAGCAGTGAATGAACACAGCTGATGGTTTCTTTTAATTTTGATATTTTAAGAAATGCAGGGAGTGTCACTGGGATTAGTTCTTCTTTGCAAGGTGTCCCCAGAACAAATACCCAGTGCCTACATGAAGGATATTCTCAATTTTTTATACTTTGAACCCCTAAACCCGGGGTCTTTACACAGACCCCACCCATTTTAAACAATTAAAAACGGACCAGCATTTGAAATAAAAAGCATGTTTAATGCTGTGGCAGACACTTCCTTAGAACAGATGCATAAAATTTTACAGAAGAGATAAAAACAGATGATATTTAAAATAAAAATAATGAGCTATATTTCAATGATATTCATTTTCGCCTTCCCTTTCACTGCAAAATTTATAATAAAAATCTTTTCCTTGTCAGGCTTATAGATATTAAAGATGGTATTAACAGCTACTTTGCAAAATAAGAAAACACATTAGTGAAAGAGCTTTTAATCTCTTGTTACTGTTAAAATTTTAATCCTGTTCTGGAGAAGTGACATCCAAAAAGAGGCAGAAGAAACAGCATAACAAGACACCACTTCTGAAGGAGCAGAGAGAGAATAAATGTTCTGATCAGCCACTCCTGGGCTCTTGGTCTGTCTTTTCCTTTCAAGTGCTGAGGGTTTCTCAGCAGCCCCAGAAGGAAAAGGCAACAATTGAATCACAAATTTCATTTTTCAGGTGTTTGTCTCAGTTATCTTGACAGAGTGCAAATGTTGCTATCAGCTTCTCCTCTTGGTAAGTTCTCTCAGTCTTATTGGCTTTGTCAATAAGGTCAGGAAAGAGGATATGGCAATATGACTTCTAGGAAGTTGTTTAGCACACCAATAAAATAAGTCATATGTGATTTCAATCCCTAAACACCTTTTCTCAAAAGGACAACTTGAACATCTGATGGAAATCATCAAGAGCTTATCCATAACTGAGTCTACTTTGTTATGTTGATATTATTCCAATAATTCCCAAATGCTGCTAATGGTGATGTCAAGTCAGTCTGAACAGGTATTTTCATTAAGTTCATTATAAACAGCTCTGTTCTGAAGCAAGTGGGGCATTGTCATACACAGCAAGGAAGTGAGAAAGAACATGTCCTTGGGATGATGGACTGTGCTGATGCACCTAGTCGCTTGTACTTACAAAGCAGTGCAAATAAGCTGGGTTTGGGTGTTTTACACCAGTCTTCTAAGTAGCCTGTGAGCTTCTCAGCAGAGGCTATGATAGCTCCTACTAGTTTACACAATTTGAAAGTAACTAGAAAATTTTATAAAATAAATAACAGGCTATTAAACACAAAAACAAAACATACTTAGGTCAAAGTGTACATAAAGTGCCAATTGTTAATGGTTGGCAGATCCCTCTGAGGAAATTTCACTAAAAGCTTGCCTAGTTAATCTATTTTTTCCCAGGCATGATCAAGTAGCCAATTAAAGCACAGGGCTGAATGGACAAATCTCTCATCTGCTTGTTTGTTCTAGTGGGGAAAAAAACATTGAAATATTCTCTGAGGGCTTTTCTTCTTTTTTTTTTTTTCAACAACTACAACAAAACCACCAAAAACAAAGCCCAGTGTGTTCAAAAGATGAGCAACCAGAGACAATTTCTTTCAGAAGCTGGTTAGAATGGGTAATAGCAAATTAAAAGTCCACGAGTTTCTTAAACACATGGATCTCTTCCCTAAGCATCAGACTGCCAGAGTTCTACTTCACAACACTTTTCCCCTACACCTGGCTCAATTTTTAGTTCATGTCCTCACTGGAGGAAAAATTGCCCATTTTTTCTCTATTTCTCTGTTCTGAATTAGGATTCCCCCCCTCCCAAATGCAAAGTACATAGACATGGGGGGCAGTGGTGGTGGTTACAGCTGTAAGTGTATTGACTTTTCAGTGAGCTTTGAGAAGTGAAGGCTGTGCTGGTTATTGCCAGTGCAAACATTGACACTGAAACTGCACAACTCAATTCACTCAGAACCACACAGAAGCAAGATTTACCTTGCCTTTTTCACAAGTCCACACTAAATACAAGTTAAGTCATCATGCACTGTGCTGTGCCCAACTGATCCACTGCAAAGAGCAGCACAAACACAGCTCCCTCTCCAAGTACTACCAGCAACAGCAACTCTCAACTCTGCAATTGTCCTCTCAGAAACCATTTAAAATGTAAATAACACAGATGGCCTGAGCTGGCAAGTTCGGGGTTCTGTCAGGTTGTCAGTAGATTATTTCCTTCTTATTGCTTTAATAGGGTTCTTCTGGTGGTTTTGCACTGCAAAATGCAAACTGGATATTCAAGATGCTCCCACAATTTGGATCTTGGTTATTGTGATCCACTTAATCAGCTGTTCCAGTGATGGTTTACACAGCAGCCAGTGAAATGGGCACCTGGCTGGTGGACAAGGACACCACTAAGAACAAAATATATGTCAGTGGCAGTTCACATTTTTATGCACTACCCGAGTAGATGAAAAGAGTAATGGAATTCCTCTCCCTTTCAGAAAGGAAGCTGTCACCACAACTTCTCAAATACACCCAGGCCCCAACAGAGACAATGAAATTTGAGTTCTCCAGTTATGGAGACCTTTTCAGGCAGAGTCCCTTCCTCATGAAAATAACACTAAAACCACCACTAAGTTATATTTTATTACTTGCTTCCACACAAATACCCTTTTCACCATGTTACTGTTACCTAGAAAGCCAAACTTCATTTTAAACATTTTCTCAGCTACTCGTCAGGATTTTTTTTTTAATCTAAGAGACAAAAGGAAAATCAGAATGAAGTCTAACAAACCTAGACTTTGCTGTTCTTTTTCTTCAGAAGCATTTTATAAATGAGAAGTATTCTATTTGATCTACAAGGCTTTGCAGTGCAATGAGCAATGTACAATGTTCCATATGTTGATTCACTAATGTACTCTTTTTTGAAGGGTTTTCAGACCATTCATTGCACTGTTAGGATTTTGTTTTTCTTCTCTTTCATAGAAGCTGCTGCTTCTTGTGAAAGTAAATTCTGTTGAAGTGACTGAGTGGCAATTTTTTTTAGTAATAACTTCATTGCTTCAGTCAAATCTACTGTGTGGTTAAACACCAGTGATTATTTGCACAATCTTCATAATGAAAGTGTCCTCAGTGTGCTGACTTTGCTATGTGAGGCCCAATATATATATATTAATCATGCAGCTAATCTCGTTCTCATCTGACCTTGATTTAGTAAAACCACAATATTGCAAAGAAACAAGGTCCTGTGGAGATATTTTATCAGACTTAGAAATTTTTATTGCTACCTATTATTTCCCTTTGCAAAAGGATTGAAAGGTTACTGGATAATTTACCCATATTCTGCCTCTCACCTCCTTCTCCTCTCTCTGGTTATGAGTTTCAGACAGACACTTCTTGTAGGGTTTTCCCTTCTCCCTCAGAATTTCAAATTAACATTGGGAAAAACAGGTATTTTCATGAAGGTTTTCATCAAAAGACAGTTCCAGGCAAGCAAAGTCCTCATGGCCAAGTCATAAACTGCTCCCCTAACATTCCCTTGGCATGTTTAATATAAACAGACTCTCACAATCCTAAAGATTTTTATAGTAAGAACGTGGGGAAGGGGAATTTGCTCATTAACTAGAATAAAAACACAAACATTCAGCTGTGCCCTTGTCTCTTTTCCATGAATATTTATAGCCTAACAAGCATCATTTCCATAGGAAGGGAGAGATGGGACAGGTTCACATGGGACACAAGCTCTCCTGGAGTGCAGAACGAGTTCTTAAGAGCCCTACATATCAAAGTTGCAAACATAATAACTGGTACTGGAGGGATTAGGTATGGAGTAGAATAATTGTTACTTAACCCCAAGTGTTCAATTTAACCAAAATTCCCCTCTCACACAGCAAATGAAGAGGCTGGAGAGGGTGTGGGAGCAGCTCCAGCACCTTCCTCCACCGGAGCAGCTCAGCCTCTGCATTAAGGATTTCTGTAACAGACAGGAACTGCTAAAATGCTCTAAAAACTGTTTCAAAGTAAGAGGTTTTTTGACCTTTCAGTGATGAATGTGAACTGAGAGATGCTAAGGTTGGCCCTCCCGTGATGATAATCCCCTTGGAAACCCAGCCAGGATTCCTCCTTGCCCCGGGCAGGTGACAGTGGCGGTGATGACACACGGTGTCACCCTATCAAAGCTGGACAGCTTCAGCCTGGCCCTGGAGGGCAATCTTTAGGCTTGCATCACCCTGGTGTAACCCCTGTATATTCCAAATGCTCCATTCCACAGAGGTTTACCCTTTGCTGAGTACACCATGGGTGCTGCTTTCCCTTACAACCCTGTGCCAAGCTGACCTGGGTGATTTTGTGTGTGCCATCTACAGGGGGGATGCCAAAGACACCATTGCACCAGCATCTTTCCTTAGGCTGTTTTTCAAAGACAAGGCTGCCATTAAAGTTCTACTTGGGAAAAAAAAAGCCCAAAGCAAACCATTAAAAAAAATACCTTTTCATATGGCAGCCTTAGAGTCCAGGTGAACCATGTTCAGGTCCCCATGGATATTTGGTTTGATAGTCTTTCTCTCAGCATGAACTGAAAGGAGATGTGCTCAGAAGCCATGAGATAAACTGAATGTATGAGTGGAAAATGAAGGAAAAATAGGAAGAGCAACACAGAGAACCAAAGGAAAATGCAGCAAATTTGGGTCAGAAGGCCCAGATAATTCATGATGATGTGTCAGTCGAGATCTAGTCACAGTAGATGACAGACCATATTAACATTTGTCCTTCTCTCACAACACCCAGATGAGTGACCTCTGCCTTTCACTGTGGTAAAGATTTGACCAAGGCAGGCTTCAGCCCAAGGTTAATGAGCCCAGTCTACAATAAACCAAACACACATTCAACTAAAGAAAAAAACTATTCCTTTGCAAACACTGCTGGTTTTAAGTTTCCAGTACTTAGACATTTTTAAACATCTATTCTCCTCTCCTTGCAGTAGAAAAAGAAGTGCCACTAAACACAGCCACTGCTTCAGTATTCCCCTTTCAGGAGCTTCAAAACAAATGTGTTCAGGAAACAGAGAGCAAAGAGGCTTTTCAGCATGTGATCCTGATCATGAAACTGGACCTCCAGAAACCAGGAGGAGCAGAAGCAGCACTGTATGCAGTGCCATTCAAATGCTGCTGCTATTACTCACATTTCTATTTAGCACGGTGTACACATCAAAGAATAAAATCATTTTTATTGTATCTACAAGCAAACACATTCCCCGTTTCATTTTTACTCTATCTCTGGTACTTCTAATACATATTTACATGGGTAATTAAGCATAGCAGCTTAAAAGATATTTTAAAATGGTAATTATCAACTGGAATTATTCCCAGAAGTAATTTCTAAAATCTGGGGCACTGCATTTCACTAAGTTTCAGTATTAGATGGTTTCTTGCTTTTCTGATTCCTAGCTCAGCGTACATCACAAGACTGGTTGATCCAGATGAAACTGCTATGATAAACACAAACTGTGGCTTTTCTCAACTTGTATTGATTTTCCAGCAGTTTCAGGGAAAAATCTGACAGTGCAGCTAAGACTGCAAACATCTGAAAAAGAGACTTCCTGCAGGTTGGAAAGAGAAAGCCAACAAGCACAACACTTGATACATTATCCAAGATAATGCAGCATAGAACAGCACAGCCATAAATTATTCTAAAAGACCAGGAACTGAAATTCCCTTTATTTGCATGCACATAAACAGCCTCTTCCTTCTCTAAAACTGAATATAAGTATTGGAGCTGACACTTGACATTCAAATTTGAGACAAAAAGTATTATCTCTTGTTTCACCTACGCATCCTAAAATAGTCAGTCTCTTTTCCAGTAGCATGTTTTAATGACCAAATTTCACTTCCAAGTCATGCAAGTCTTGTCTCAAAATTCCAAAATTAATAACAAACCAAATTTAGAAGTTCCTCTGGAACATTAAAAGGCACCACAGTTTAACAAGCCAGCAATGCCCACAAAGCATGAGCCAAATTTACACCACCAGATCCAAATGGCAGTCAATAAACAGAAATGAGCAGACAGGTGGTTTTCTGGGGTACTTTTGAAGGGTCTTGGAAAAAAACTCTTTGCTGGTAGGGGCAAGCACTCCATGCCTCAGTATGATTCAATGATGAACCCCAAAAAGACTAATTAAACCAGATTTGCTCTGTAGATGCTAGTCCTCCCATCCTGACAGGTAAGTTTGTGATGCAAGACACTTTCTAGCCCAGAATAAAAAGTGACCTCAGACAAGCCTGAGGATTTTACAGGTCCCAGAGTCAAGGTAAAGTCACAAAAGAAACAGAAATAAAGAAATACAGGGAGACAAAGGTTAACATCTCCTTGGTAAACACCAAGTAAAACTTCTTATCACCCCAGAATCCTCCTAGCAATCTGATGTAATACCTCATGAAAGGTTTTATTTTTATCTATTAAAATTTAGTTTGCCCTCTTCAAGCAAATGAGGATTTTCAGAGTGGAAAAGTACACTTCACCTTTATAACAGTTATCAACAGCACTTGCCCTTTACTATAAAATAGTAAGTCCTAATTTTAAGAAGATTCTCCTGAGAAATAACCAGTTTACATCTCTATAGTTTAGAGTAGCCCACTGATATTTTATCTGGAATCATCCTATAGGACAACTTCCCTGCATGCTGTGAATTTCCTTTCATGTTGTGAATTTCCTTTCATGCTAAAGTGTTCAAAGAAAAAAAAAATCTTTTCCTTCTTCCCCGTAAATATGCTTTATAAAACAGTCTTCAACTGCATAATCATATTCCTTTTTTAAAAAGAAATCGCCTCCTGAGTAAATGGTTTCAATTAAAAATAAGAGATGCAGCTATTGCTTAAGCCATCACAATTTTGTCCTAAATTCCAGTGCTTGACTGAGCAACCTCATTAATATTCTTATGTATGCTTTTGGGTGCAAACCCACTCTGAGATTACTTCCAACTTCTTGATAAATACATATTGTTGGCATACATATATTGTCAATAACTGCAGTCAATCACCACCTCTCCAGTCCATACAGTTTACTAAAATTGACATAAGTATATGAATCAAACTCCTAGTAGTTTCTAACCTCATAATAATTAGAAGTGGCTAAAGATCACATTAACCAAAAATTACCCACTTTTTCCCATAGAGCTTTTCACATTAGATGGTTGGGCAGAGATAACAACTATCAGCTTTCCCTCAAGACTATTTTTTCCTTCATTCTGATAGGAATCTACGAAGAGTAGCTCTAAGACAATCGTTAGCTTTGGCCCCAGGTATATTAGGAAAAGTATCAAAGCCAAGGAATGCCCTATGGAATTTCCCAAACAGGTTCAATTGACACTGTTCCCATGTGAAACACCATCAGTGTCCCATGGCTTGCTCACAGGAGCCCATCCTCCTGCCAATCTTTCCCAAGAGGACCTGCCATACTACTGACTACCAGAGTGAAAATATAAAGTGGCAAATATTAGGTTAAGACTGCAGATTTAGAGATGTATCTCTGCACACTGTCTCCTTTCTCCCCAAGCCCCTCCAGCTGTTAATCCCTTTTTTTTTTTAGATTACAGTATTTTCTTGGGAAACTTATAAGTTGATATATCCTGACTTTAATTGGTCACTAGGTACAACCACCATAACAAACCATCCCTGAAACCTGCCTTGGAGACTTACTCTGCAGCCACAGGGATGAAGAATTTCTTTCAGAGAGTCCCCACAAGCCAGGATTTATACCTAAGCATCTGCTTTCGTTATCACAGCTTTCTGTATGGAACATTTCTATCTGAACACAGGTGCTTCTGCTATTTCAAAGTCATTGACAGCTGGATGGCTCACTATTTCTATTATAAAACTAAAAATTATTTATGAAATTAAAAATTAAATTATATTTACCCAAATAAACAAGTGTGATCCATTTTGAATGGGGCATGAGCTTCTTGAACGCCATTGTGATGGATTCGTACCTTTTTTCCTCAAAACATTTTGAAAATATTATGGCACACTAGATACTAGAGGGATTTTTTTTAGTCTAGCAAATTAATTAGACTGTTAATTATTTCTGCTGTTTCATCAAGCTGTTTTGTTGGTTGCTTTACCAGATGAATCATTTAATTCAAGTATTGATCAGATGAAGCAGACTTTAAGCAGCTTTAAAATACCACCCTGGTTCTGTGCCTTATGAGCTGCCACGAGTGTGAACATTGACCACCTACATTCTATACTGACACCATTCTAGCCTGGTCCAAGGCAGCTGCTTTGATGCATTTTTCACTGCAGGTTCAATTCTTTCCCACGTTTTCTTGGTGTAAAAAACATACTACAACCAATGCTCTTAATATTAAATAGTCCTAAAAGAACAGAGAAAGATCTGATTAGATGTTCCTCATCACGTCTCATGTTCGCGACATAAATGCTTTAAAACTTCAGTCTCAAAATTCAGCAGATAGAAACATCTTTCATAATTATCTCCAAAAATCAATAGAAAAAACTATCTGGTGTTATTTTAAGTTATCAGGCAAGAGGATGCATCAAAAGGTTGTATGCGCCCTTGAGGTCAGAGCCTTAAAGGGCACCTGAAAAATCTCAGCAGGAAATTTCTGTAGATGCAGTCATTTCTATTTTGCTGTGGGCAAAGGGGCCGTGCAGTTTGTAACAAATCAATGCAAGCCAAACCAGAATTAGCAAATTGTCTGATCTGACAAAACCAAGTTGAACAGCAGCCTTCAGGAGGAGAGAGCTAGCAAAGCTAATAATGCAATTTACTCTGCTGCTAACAATCAGTTGTGGCATCATGGTAGGAAACGAGCTTAGAGGTCTTTCCAACCTAAAATGATGCCATGAGTCTACAGTGTACAAGGTTCACTTATGACAAAATATTATGAAATTTTAAAAACACTTTTAAGTCTCTCTTTTGCAGCATGCTCCCCTCATTTCTTCTGGGATAGAATTGACTAAAATTCAAGTTCCTGAGGTTTCTTGTTGTTCCTTGCTGAGCTCCAGAGGCCACTGGCCAGGCAGAGAGAAGAAAGGTTTTCACACAGAGAAGAAACCCCAAACAGCAAGCTCTGCACTGGGTGATGATGTCTGTGCTCTTCTACTGCGAGAGCAGCAGAAATACCTTACAGCCCTACAGAAACCAGGCACTTCCCAGGTCACAGGCTTCCCACCTGTGGAAACCAGCCAGGATGTCAGCAGGACTAGAGGAAAAGCTGGATAGAGACAGAACAGAGGATCTGTGTGGGGCAAGAGCCCTTATTTGCAGCCCTGGATGATCTATCATAGAGTTAATTAAACATTTATATTTCAACACCACACAAGTTTCAAGAAACTTCACAGATCTACCTGGCAAGGAGGTGGTGTTTGGAGGAGACAAGAACTCCATGGGATTCTAACACCTCCCTTCCA
>VWYE01002730.1:34428-91876 GCA_013398995.1 Alaudala cheleensis
GGGGGGGGGGGGGGGGGGGTTGGGTTGGTTGGTTTTAGTTTCGTTTGGGTTTTGTTGTTTTTTGGTTGGTTGGTTCAGTTTAGATTTAGGGTATTGGGCTTTTGGGGTTTGTTTCTTGTTTGGTTTGCTGTTGGTGTTTTTTTTAACTGAACCATTAAGTAAGCTCAATTATTTTAAGAGCAATTCCAGCACCTCACAGAGCAATTCACCTGGAGCTGAGTGTGACCGTTTGCCTGGAGCTGCAAGATCAGGAAAACCACTGGTGTGACCTTGATATCATTTCTACTTGAAGATGTGTTAACAGGCACTGAGATTTCTCCCCTTTAACGATTCCCATTTGTGCAGAAACTCTCCACTGTGGGAAGTTACACTCCTCCTGATCTGGATTCCTAAAGCAACCCAGGGCACTGGCACACAAGCACAGCAGCCTCGGGGGAGTCCCAGGAGCAGAAAACATGATGAAGCTTTCCATGTTTCATTCCATAACAGAGCAGCTGCAAAAGCAGGGCAGAGACTACTGCTAGATGTCATTCAGAAATAATATAATCCAGACTGCTTTGTGAAAAGCTATAATGCATGTATGCTTCTTGAATGATAATAATCTGTGTTTGTGTTTAAAGTTTGCTGTGAATCCAAAGTGCTGTTTCTACCAATACATTACCCACCACACTTTTCATGCCCACACTATAGATGCAGCACATGCATATAATAAGTTACATTTAATAGGTCATAAGCAATGCTATTTTTGTTTAAAAATGTACTGCATGCCATTCTCCATCTCCTTTCCTGACTTTTGACTTGCAGATATGATTCCTGATATTTATATTAGAATTTAAGATAATGCAAGTGTCAGGCACAAATGCATTATAGCAGTTGTCAACAGGCTAAGCTGTGGACCAGGTTATTGTTTCTCTGATTAAAAGCAAGATGAATGCATGCACCAGAATAACCTATTCATTTCTTACAATTCCACATCACCAAGGCTCTGCTTCAACCTGTCAGATGAAGTGCACATTAAATATTAGCAGATGTAGATCTAACATGTTAGGAGTTTCTTTTTATGCTCACTTTTAGTAGAGCTTGCTTCAGCTCATTACACACATCAACACAACAAACTGTGAGGTATATTGCTTTATACAGTGAACATATTCTCCCCCACACAGAATGATAGTCTGCTCTCATGATTAAAAACTCTTAGATAACATAAAACAGAGGCACTGATTTATTTTCTTTCTACCTCCCCTGTCCCCCCCCAACATGTGCTACAAGCTCCCCACCCCAAGAAACTCTCAACTTGTCAAAAATGAGATAGTCCTCCCAATACCTTTTCAGGTTTTCCCCTGCCAAGTTCAATTAAAATTTTTATTTTAATGCTCATTGGCATTTCAGACCTCATAAAGATGCAGTCAAAGAGGAAAGAGACTTAGACCTCTCTACCAGTAATAGCTGGGTCATGAAACTAGGTTACAAAGAGAAGGTTCCTTTTTGATATGTTGTAGGAACAGCAATTGAGAGATACAATCCTAAAGCTGGCAAGGGGAAAAAAGTCAAACCCCAAAAAGGCTGGGCTGGATTCTGCTGTGGCATAAGAGCATATCAGTAGAACTTTGATAAAATAAGTGGTTTAACTATAGAATAAAAGAAATCAAAGTTGGTTTTTAGTACATCTAGAGGACCACAAATCAGTGGACTTGGTGCTCTCACACACACAGGGCAAGAGGCTCCTCACACCTTGTGCTCTGGTGTCCCTCACAGAAAACCCCACCCCAAGAGCAGGGACAACTGACCTACTCCTCAAGCAGACCATTTAATCCATAATATTCCCAGCCAAGCAAATTTGAGAAAACTGGCTTAAAAACTCAGTGATTCAGCAACTGATTCCCAACCAGACTTTTTAGCACTCTCCAGGGATACAGCACAAACCAAATATTTGAGAGTACTGTGATAATGATTTTTCTTTCTATGTGCAACATCAGAGTTATGAGCTAGCAGATATCTGAGTCAGTTTTATTATCCATGTACTCGAGCATTTTACTTAGGATTGAATTCCAGCTGCAAAATTCAACACAGACTTAAGATTTTGGGTAATCAGAGTCAAGTTATAAAGCAGCCATGCCAATTATCTTCAACTCTAGGTACAGTTTGTGTGTGCATGCTTTTCTTGATACCTGGCCATGAAATCATACAGATACATAGAAGTTACACTACTGCATAACAAAAAGGGTCTCATACTGAAAAAACCAAGCTGACAACCACAACAGACATCTCCCATAAATCTCTTTAGGTTCTGTTCAGTCCATATCAGTATGGGGGGGAAGGGGGTGGGCAGTTTACTTATCTCTTGGCACTTCTTCTCACTCACCATAACAAAGGAAATTACTTTCTCCAAACGAAGCCAAAGTCAGAAGCAGCTGATGCCAGGATCTTGACCTGGCCAAGTACAAAGTAGTGCTCTTAAATCAAGTGGGAATCTAGCTCTTGGTTTGTGGCTCAAGTCCACCCTTCTGGGCCATGCCACTGACTCATCTCCAGATTCACAAAAGGGATCATTTCAACACACATGCCAGAAAATAGATGGCAGAGCACTGCTGATGCTGCAGTAACTGGGAGAATGTTCTCTACTGCTCAGCTGCAGAATAACGTTATTTTTAGACAGAAATAAATCCCATCACTGAAAATGGAAGCTATAAAAAATGCTGAACCTCTGGTTTGTTTTATTAAATCAAATCCAATAGGAAGTCATGCATTATGATGCAGATTTCCTGCAAAATACCTCTGTGCAGAAGCACTGAGTAATGAATCTCTACTCTTATCCTCAATATGCAATTCTGGTACAATATTCATGAGTCCTGATTGCTTATTCATCTGATTTTTAAGATGGAACTGTAGGATCACATCCTGGCATTCCTTCTGAGCACAAAAGCAGAAAGATTTCAAAAGGCTTTCAAATCCAGAGGAGGGTCTCACCTGAGAAATGAGGCATTACTCTTACTGTGTTTAAACCTTACTTTGTAGAGAATAGGAAGAACATGTTTCATTGCTATGTAAAAACACATATAAACCAAGAATTTATTCTCAGTCTAGCTGATAATTTAACAATCACACTATTATTAGCTGGAATTAACTAACACAGAAAGAAGAACTACAAGAAAAGTGTGCATATACAAATGTTTACCTTTCTGGTGTTAGCTTGCCCTGCTCCCCTGAGCCCTTCAGCCTGGTGCCACATTCTGGCCTTGGTGTGGTTGCAGAGCTGTCCTTGGCTGAGGGGAATAAGGTGCACATGGTGATGGCTTCCTCTTCTTCACTCTGGGATGAGCTCAGGACAGGTTTTTTAATATAGGTTTGCTAACATTTTTATATTCATTCTTTTTCTATTAGTTTGCAGCTCCACATTACAACCAGATTTATTACATGAGATGCTTCGTGGATGTTGGGAGCTATAGCTTTGTTCTTAAAGCCTCTTTTGGGGGGTTGCATCTCTTGCATGACCATGGCCAAGTCACTTACAGACCCCATGGCACCTTATGCCTGTGCATCTCCACGAGCCTCCTGTCTGTCCACTTTTCTCCACCTTCATTGCCTCACCAGGCCTGGATCTCTCTATATGCTCTCCTTTGTGAGCATCAAATGTGACAAAACCAGAGTGGCACCATACAAGGGCTACAGGCTTGCACCTTTTGTCCTGCCTCCTCTCAGCTGCAGGACACAGGTTATACCAGGAGGGACAAAGCACAGAGAAAAGAAGGGCTGGAAGCCTCTCACAGGACAGTTTTCCAAGATCAATGCCTTCAAGCCATTTCACAAAACACAAACATGGTACATGTGGAACTACAGACCAGCTTTCCACAACACCAATGGAGTCAAGCAGCATTCTTGTGCTTGGACTAAATTAAACCAGTACCTCAGTGCCAAACTCTGATTTGGTGTACAACAAAGTAACCAATAAGCAGATCTACTTTAATCTTTTTCAAACCCAAACTACAACCTCAGTACTTCAGCATCATTTTGCCCACTTCAGTATCATTTTGCCAAACCTTTGTTTCACTGCTGGCGTGACCAGCACAAAGTCACAATTTATCTGCTGGAAGAAATACTCTCCATAAAGCCAGATTGTTTTATTATGCATTCAGTGAGATGAGTATAGCATATTTCACTAGCAGAGATTTCAGTATTTGAACAACAAGGAGAGGAATGAACAGCAGCACACTCCACTGCACACAGGCCTTGCGGCTGTTGAGCGTCTCACTTATCAGTGATGCTCAGATGATTTCCAGCAGTGTGACACCAACTCCCTTCTTCATGTAACACATCTGCATCCTAATGTACTATACATATTTAAAGTGTGCCATTCAGATGAGGCACTTCTGTTATGGATAACTATAGATAAATGAGACCGAGCTCTATAGAAAGGAAGCTTCCGCACTTCTGTCACAGTTTGTGACAAAAAACCTTCAGCAACAAAAGCAAAACTTCTGCCTCAGAACTCGTGAACCAGCAGGAAATAGGAGTAACTGTAATAGAATTGCAATAGAGTTGATAAAGATTAGTGGTGTAGTTAAGAAAACTGAAGATCCTTTCAATGGAGAAAAGACTGTAATAACATATCTGCCATATTTTCTAGTGATGAAATATTACACACCTCTTTCCTGCATACTAAATGGAATACAGAGAGATGAGCAGACCTAGGTAAATCTCACCCTTTCATAAGGGTGCTGGGGTTTTTCTAGACAGCATTTTTATTATTTCTACCCAGTCTTTCTTACATTTTGCTGTCTCTCTCCTGCTCTTGATTTCAGAAAAAATTTTAGAGCCCAGTAAAGCTCTATCTGCCCCAGTACTGCAGTGCTGCATTGAATGCCAGCCTAGTGAGGATGAACTGAGAGATCAAATTGACATAATTAACTTCCCAACTGAATCCTTTAAGGTGCAGTTGATAGTGCAGCACAGTTTGAACAGCAAAGAGGTTAATGGGACATCTCTAATTCACACCCACACACCAACCTGGAAGTTACATGCTCCAAGGCTGCCCACATTCTCATTTTTAGCTCACTTAAGCTTTATAGACAGCCTCATATGACAGTCCATTACACTACCATCTATGATATATTCAGGGGCAGTGCAGTACTTTGGACTATGATGTAAAATCTTTTCAATTTGAGGACACTAAAAGGTATCATAATCTCATCTAATCTTCAGCTGTTCTATCCTGCACCTGCTGAATGTGGTGGCAGCATTTAATTACGTTTTCTTTGCCTCTTATTTTCTGTTGTCATAGAGCAGGATACAGCACTGGAATATCTTTCACACATACTGCTGCAGGTTGCACAAATTGCAGCCCCCAAAATCTGTTGGCCTTCTCAGTTTGTTGGCAATTTTTGCCCTGGGAATAGATCAAACCCCTCCAGGTCAGCCTGAGAAGTCTGAGCAAGGTGGGACTCAAAATTTAACCTAATTGGAAAGTGAACTCATAGGATACTCGGCTTGCAGTGATGAACAGCTTTCAGATTTCACCCAGGTTTGATCTTGTGTGCCTTGTACACACAGGGGCCACAGAATTTGTTACAGAAGGAGCTCTAACACCAAAGAACTGCTGGGTCTGTACTAGAGCTACAGAACATTCAGTGGTGTATGGAAGGATTAGCAGCAGGGAGGGTTGAAATGTCACACAGCTCACAAGATGACATCTAGAGTCTCCACCCTGCCTTCCACAGCTCACCAAAGCACCATTCACTAGAACACTAATCAGCATTTCAAAACAAATCACAGGTTTCACATCCATGCAGAACCAATGTTGGGCCATCACCAGATGTTGCAGTAGAGCTGATGGGGACTCAGTTTCTCATGCAGACAAAGCCAATTCTTTATTCACATAACTCATTTTTACACAGTTTTCAAAGACTTGGTTTTTAACTCCAATTGGCAAGTCATTTTCTTGCCACTCAATCCATTGGTTAGAGGGTGCTTGTGTGTGTACATATACATCTCTCTACCCACACGTGTTCACATTTTTTCTTGGTGGATTCTCATGGGACAGATCTTTTGTTATTACCAATGCAACTTATTTTCCTCTACAAGAACAGGTTGTTTTAAAAACTAATTCTCACTCTCAAGATTCCTTCACATGGGATCTTAGCCAGCTGCTTGGCTGCACTTAGAAAAAGTAACAGCCCTGATTTTGTAAAGATTTGCTTTTCTGAGACTCCTACCTCTATGCAACATTAAGTTATGGGGGATCCTCTGTGTGTGTGCAAGTGAAGTGAAATAAAAACATTCAGAAATTTAAACTGCTAGAAGTGTAATACAGGTTTGCTCACATAGCATCCATAAAAGAGTGTTAAAGTATTCATTAAATCATTTTCACCAATTAAAAATGAGACTGTTCTGGTAGGTCTGATTTGTATTCTAAGTGTGCTTTGCACAATTACTCAAGCCTTTGAAAAGACATAATGAGAAAAATTACTGACAAAGAAGAAGAAAATGCACCAAATGTCAATGACATTATCTTCACCTAATTTAATCAGTCATTCCCAGACAAGAAAAACAGCTCAATAAATTCATACTCTGCTTTTATTTTAACTATAATTTCCCATTGAGTTTTAGGACCAAAAAAACTTACTAAAAGCACTTCAGATTATTTGAATGCTGTTCATTTAAAAAAAGAGTAACCAAATAAGAAGAGGAAAACAAAGCTGTACTGCAAGAGGTAACCAGTCTGAAAGCATTATAAACCCTAACGAAAACACATGGCACCTATTATAAACAATGTCATTTATATTGTTCTAAAAATCAGCTTCATGTCTAAGGGCAAAAGAAGTCAGGTGAGTGCATGATTGGTTTAATCTGTATTTAGGGCAGAAGTTCAGCACATGCTCATTGTTTTTCTGAGCCTGTCCAACTCCATGGTGCCAGACATGGGACACTCTGCACCCTCTTGTGCTTCCTCCAGTGGGGTATCTTCTAAACCTTCAAAAGGCATGCAAAGGGGGTAGGACCAGCAGCAGCTGCCAGTCCCCTTTTCTCCTGCATTAAAGTTCCACTCTCTGACACAAAGTAAAGTATTCAGAAAGGTTCTGGGCAAGCTCAGAGCTTTCCCAGTAAGTTTCAGAAGATGATGCCCTATTTGAGGTTGTATCCTTGTGGTCCACTTAGTCATCCTTTACCAATATGCATGGACTCATCATTTCATACTACATATTTCTGTCAATGGAGATCAAAACTATTTTAACAAAGTAGTTGAAGAAATTGTTTATTCAATTTCAAACCAGTTTTGGAAGCTTCAGGTAATTAACCAGGTTAATTGTGTGACAATGCCAATTCATTATGTACTTTCTTATCAATAGCTGCAGCTGTAAAAAAATTTGGATTTTTCTTAAGAAAGCTAAAAAATCTTGTAGGCTATACAAGTTTGAGGTGCTAGTCTGTCTTCCAGTGGAAGAGTAAGTTTAGGAAGCTGCAGACAAAGGCTGTCCTTGCTCTTCCTTATTCATAAATGCCAAAAATAGTTACATCACTTTTTTTAACCTCTGAAGTAATTAACTGTAACCTCATCAGTTGCTTTACAACCCCTTTAAATTCTGAAAAAATCGCAGCACCAGACCAAAATTGGGGTGCTAAGTTTGCAGCCACCTTCCTGCGTGGCCCACCCCTGTGCCAGAGACTCTCCATCAGACCCACTTTGGCAAATCCCCTCTCACATCACCTCTTGTGGTGCCTGCAGCCCTCCACAGGAGGCAAACCACAGCAGAAGTTCATTACCACACTGCTGCCAGACTGCAAACTGCTGCTCCTCAGGACCTCACTCATGAGCTGAGCAGACATCCCTGCCCCGGGGTCAGAAACATTCATCAAAGCCATGGAGCAAAGGGCTGGGGACAGCAACAGCCTCTGTTGTCAGGTCTGATCCTCGTCCCCTCCCTGTGTGTTTCACAGCCTGGGCTCTCCAATAGGGTTCAGGCTCAACCAGAAAATATCCTTGTGCCTACAACAGCCAAGTCAGCAGGTTCCAAAAGGGCTGTTTGATTTGTTGACCAAAATTAGAACCAAACCAGTGAAATTTATTTTCATGCCCTTCTCCGTTTTCCTACTATTACACCAAAAACAAGAAAACATTTGAGATGACTCCTAGGCACTATTAGAAACCAGGTCTCCACAATAAAGCTCTATTTAAATAAATACTAAAGATCACACACTAAAATAGCTTCATCTGACAAGTAAGAAAGGTCAGAAGGACAGTAATTGAGGGTAGGCATGTCTGCTTTGAAATCATGCACTTTCAAGCACCGTGATCAAATACACTCAGTGACAAGAAAATGAAGTGTCATTTCATTTTGGAGATCAAATATTCTACGATGAGGTGACTTGAGCACCTTAATGGACTAGCTAGTTGCTTGGAATGTACTTGGAAAGGCACCACTTTGCTGTCAGAAGCAGACCATAGCAATCTCCACATAGATTTCAGCCTAGCATTTCATATTCCTTTTAGCCTTCACCAGAACTGGAGGTAGGTTTTTATCTGAATAGGGCTGACTGGAAAATAAAACAGAAGAATAAGCAATATTCTAGAGCAAGGAATTCTGCAGATTTACTGGGATTTGGCCTTCAGCATAAAGATTCTAGTGTATTCTCCTTGGGGAAGCAGAACTACCCATCTCAACATCAGACAATATGTGAGAGATAGATTATACATATTTTTGATTAAAGCTAAGTCACAGTAAATTACTCTTTTTTGAAAGCCTGATCAATACAGCCATGAGTAGCAAGGTGAACATTTGGCTACTGCTCTTGTTTTATACAAGATACTTTTACAAGAATCAGGATTGATGGGAAAAGAGAAGCAAATTAGTATCTAAAATAATTATACAAGCAAGAAATAGTAATAAAGTATTGTATGGTGCTATTCTTAGCAGTAGAAATAAAGATTTGGTTTAAATAACTATAAACATGAAGCATGAAGAAAGCCCTAAGTTTAAGCTTCTAACTTCAGTAGTGTCTATTTTATAGCATAACTCTTCATCCTATCAATTAATAGAGCTCTTAATTAGCAGCAGCAGTGCATCATTTTACTCAGGATGGTCCAGCCACCACATGTGCCAGGTAACAGGGCCCACTCCCCCAGGCCAGAGGCAGCATCTCCTGATGGGGATGGGTCACACCCTCAAGAAAAACTCATCTCCTGCCACCCTCCTTGCACCTGCACCAACAGCTCTGGCTGCCTGCACAGTCCCTCCTCACAGTCCTCCCAGTCAAGTATGTGTTAGTTCTCCTAAAATTACTCCTGATTTTATTGGTCTTACAGAAGATTTTTTTTGTCCCTTTATTTCAGTTTCATTGGAATGACCATTTTCCACTCCTAACATCAACTGTATGTATTACATTACTATCACTATTACAAAATACTAACATTGTCTTTTACAATAAAAAAATCACTTTAATATCTTTTTTAGATTTGAAAATTCTAAAATTTAGCTTGCCCCCTGATTGTGAAGTCCTGAGAGTCACAATACACAAGTAAAACCAGTCCATTAAAAGGTTCTGAAAAAGGGATTATTGCCACATAAAAACTCAACTGCAGTTTAAGAACACATTTACTTAGTGCATTTTTTTTTTTCTTCCCAAAATCCTGAAAAATTTCTAGTAGGATGTATTCACATCTTTAATAGCCCTAATATTGGTTTTCAGATTTCCCTACCACCACACTATTATCAACTTGTTTGTATGAACTAAAGTGATTATTTCCTCAGAATGCTGCACAGGAAAAACTCAAAACAAGACAGCTGCTATTTTTACTTCAACGAGATTGTACAAAAGCACTGCAAGTTAGAAAAATTACTCCAAATGGTAATGCAAAGTCAGTGGGGAACCAGCTCACTTCATTAAACATCTGCATCAGAAGTCTCAGACTCACAGAAATTAAATTGGTTTACTGTAAGCCACAATATTTACTGTAGCACCAAGTGTATTCCCCAAGATACAAGAAGGGAGCAGGAACACAGAACTAGAAACTCAAGACTGGAACTGAAGAACTTCCTGTGAAGAAAGTCACCAATTTACAGATCAACACAGTGTGTGCAGGTATACTGAGAGACAACAAGATCCCTTAAATTATGTCCAATAAATACTTGAAATAACTGCTTTTCCAGTATTTCCCCCAGCAGCTCCACAGTTGAATCATCCTTTCCTTTCAGATGAACGTCACAGCTGAGCACCCAGAACTGAACAGTGCCTGCCTCCATATGGACAGTCCCCCCAAAAATCCAAAGGACATGGATCTCATCTCACATTAACTTGCCTTAACTGACACACAGTGCTTGAAACATAAAGAAACTGATAGTGGAAAAATCAATTGCAAAGATAAATTTGCCACGTGCCTACTCAGTAAAACACAAGTGTTTAAGGCAGATAATGAGAAGTTGTTCCATCAGGGAAGAGTAGATTAGTAAGTGATGCTTTAATTTACCCTTAATTAGTTGGTTAGGCATCTGCAACTTCATCTTGCTTGAAACCCAAGGAAGCATCCTCACTGGTCATAAATACCCTCAGTTCAGTCACCACTAAATATTACCTCATAATAATATATAGTATACTATATATTAATAATTAATACTATATATGGTAATATATGGTAGTAATTGAATTGAGGGTATTTCTGAGTACAACATTGGTGCACTTTTCACACTCAAACTGAGGGACCATAAAACAGATTCTACTACCAAAGTTTGCCACTTAAGCATCACAACAATGACACAGCATGACCATCCCAGCACATTAAGCACAAATTGGAGAAATTTCCCCGTGGTATTTGGAAGATATTTTGGATGTCACATGAAGTCATAAACAGACACAAAGAGCTTAAGAAAAGGACTTGTAAAATCCTATCAGAATAGAAAAGGAATTGGCCTGAAAAGAGTGAACAACTGAGCTAGAGGCATTAAGAAGTGATGAAGCAGAAAAGATGTTCAAACTAAAAGCATGTTTTATTTCTTCATATTCCTCCATACTGCCCCAGAGCACATGTCTGGATCCATGACACATGATTGCAATGTAGCACACAAATTAAATTGCATTGATTTCTATCAAATAAAGATTTGTTTTAGTGAAAATCTATGGCAATTACTTAAAGTACCCTTTTTTCAATACGAATTAATCTAAGAATACACAGGTTAGTTGCAGTGGGAAAACAATTACAGTGCTCATCCTGTAGATCTTTGTGATGCCCTCGAGTTCTGTCTTTCAGAAAAAATCATTAATAATTCTGCAGATATTTGCTTGTATTGGGTTTTTTTTTTTTTTGCATTATCACTTTCAAGACAATCTCACCTATATTTCCATGTTGGGTGCATATGACTTTCTCCATGTCTGCTTTTTGATTTCCAGCCACTACTCTAAACTAATATGGATGCACTCACAATTCTTAGCCCTGAAAGTTTGATTTCCTCCATAACTTTGGGACTAAGAGCCTTTCATAGGCAGCCTTTCTTCACCATCAGTTCCAGTTACAGGAAAACTCCAACATCCTTAGAGGAGCATCAGCAGCACAATTTAAATGTTATTCAGAACCTGGGGATGCTGCCCAGCTGAATGCTGCCCTTCACTTTGTGCTCTCTAGAGTAAGACTGGAGTTTCAGATATTGTCTCAGCTCCCAGTCAAATGCTGAAAGAACAAAGCTGTTACCTCATTTAAACTCTCACTGTACAAAATTATGGTTTTCTTACATGTGCTCCTCTCCCCCTTCTTCCAAGAACACTGCAAGTCAATCACCTGAATCTGTTGTATTCAACTAGGTCCTAGTAACTTCCATGTATTTAGCAAATTAAAAACAAAACAAAAAACCACCTCAAACTACATTTTAAGTAAAAGAAACACAGTATGGCACCCCAGTTTCCTAGATGTGCAGCCAAAATACATCCAGCTTTAATGTAAGTTAAAAAAAAAAAAAAGCAAAAGCAGTCAGGGCAAATATAGATTTGCCATCATGAAATGAACTGGTTTTGTAAGCAAATCTGAAAACTCAGTTTATAGCTGTTTTTTTTTCTTCTTTTCTATGAAGCTACACAGTCTTATTATTCCACCAATATTCCTAAATACATATAAGTTAATAATCTTAAAGAAACCGAAACTACACATCTGTTATGAATCCTGCAAGAAATGCAAGAAAATCCTATAGAATGTTCTCGTGTCCTCATTCCCTTGGCTCTGTCCTTTATTAACACACACAATTATTTCACCAAGTGTCAAAATGTGAAATTTACTCAAAAAGGAGACATTGTATGAAAAGCAGTCCTGCAAGTTTACTCGTCCATGCTAAAAGTTTATCCATGATAAACTTTTCCTTTGGCTGCTGCTCCTAATTATCCAGTTAAAATCCATCTCAAATATGATGGCTTGCACTGCTTATCCTTTTTACAGAACTGTTCATTAACTGTAACATCAGGCAGGCATTAATTGTCATTGTTATGCAAAGTCTCGTGTTTTCTAATTATACACTTTGTCTGACTGAAAAAATAGCCAGGCAGGAAATCCTCTTGGAGAACATTTCTGGACTCATGAAGGAACAGAGAGCAACTAGGAACAGTCAACAAGGGTTTACCTCAAGGAAAGCCTGCCAGTCCAACCTGAGCACCTCCTGTCATCAAATGACCAGCTCTGTGCACAAGGGGATGGCAGCAGACAGCACTTACTCGATATTCAGCAAGACTTTCAACCAGAGCCTTGCACCCAAGTTCTGCTGCTCACACTCAGGATGGATGGAGAGGGCTAATGGTTGGAAGGCCAAGCTCAGAGACTGGTGGTTAATGAATTAATCATCTCTCCAGGAGGGGAGTAGTAACCTCACCTTGCACACCTGCAGCTAAGTCAGGGCTAAGGCAAGAACTGAGGTAAAGAGAAATGTGTATTATCAAAGGCAGATCAGGAGTTACTGCCACTGAACTGTTTGCTCTGACATCTTCCCAGGTGTCTGAGAGGACCATAAACTCCCTGGGTTGAAGCTGAGAAAGTGTGTTGCTCTCAAGTAATTGAGATTATAATCCACCTGGAAAGCAGCTATTTTTACCTTTATTTCTGTTCAGAGGCACAGCAAGATCACCTCAAACTGCATTAATGCTCACTTGTGCTCCAAGGGCTGCTTGGAGTTGGGAGAAATGGTGAAATAACAGGCGATGGGAAACTCTGGCACCTTTCAGATGGGGATCAAGCCTACTGCCAGTTTACTACACTTTTAGCCAGCCAAGTTGCAGTTTAAGATAACCCACTCTTGGCACTGCTCCCTCCTGAACACTGCTGCACAGCATCCTGAAAATGCTCAGCCCTGCAGCACAGAGCCCTCCTCATTTGGAGCTCAGCAAGAGACACTTTGGAGAGCATTCTGGAAGCACTTCAAAAAGCACAGCCATAATATTCTTCACAACTCTTTCTTATAAGTAGAGGTTCATTTTTCATTAATGAAATGCTAATATATAAATAACTGAATATTTATGGAAGCTGAGCATTAACATTGAACACAGTAATAAATAGAGCAAACAGCCATTTAATTCCTAATTGTATTTTTCTGTTAATTCTTATTTTGCTACTGCAATTCCCTTCATGGGAAGGCAACATGTCACCTAAACCTTGCATTATAGACTACAAACAGGTGATATGTGGATACCTAATGCAAAAAACAAGGGTTTAAGCTATGAATTTAAAGAACATTTCTGTGGGCAGAATTCACTTTTAAGTATGAACTCATCTGTTGCACAGACTTTGTGCCATCCCTCCCATCAGCAAAATCATAGGTTTTTCAGGTATCCATTAAAGAGCATCCTGCTGAGAAGCTGCAGTTGTGCAGCAGTTTATATTCCTTCTAAATATTAGCTGACAGAACTCATGAGGGTTAGATCTGTAAACTATTAATTTTTTTTATGCATCAGGATTTTTATTAAGAAGTTTAATATTACACCCTTGGACAATAGGCTTGCAGTATGCACCAGATGATTCACCAGAGATGTTGATATTTTTATTCTATTTTAGGTTTACTTTGTGTGAGTTTCCAATAAGGTAACACGGTCAGAAAAAAAGAGTGAAGAAACAAAGCTGTAAACAGAGAGATCAGGGAAAGGGCAATTAACAGCAATTCCTAGGGAAACAAAATAGAACTTCTATGAAGTGTAGAAGTTGTATTTTTCGCCATCAATGACACAGCCATTGTCATTATTAATACGTCTCCTTACATTACTGGCACTTTAATGCAGTTAATGGCCCATTTCCCAAGCTACCTCACTCTTCATCTGTGTCTTTCTTTATTAAACTACTGCTAAGTGAGCAAAGACAGTGCTCTTCATTAACACCTTCCATTGAAGGCTGGATGCTGCATTGTTCCAAACACAAAAGACACAGATCCCTAGAAATATTCTTAAATTATCAACAACACATGCAATTCCTGTCTTAATATCTGTTAGTTCAAAGACTCTGTGGCAATTCATCTTCAACCTATAATGTATCTTACAACGTCTGCTTTGTTTACATGAGTGTAATCAGAGTGAGCAAATGCAGCAGTTTTTGTGCCTGGAAACACTGATGAAGTTGGGTTTTCCACTTACTACTCATTCAATAAAGTCAAATTGATTTTCAGTAATTTTTTAAAAAGCAACAAATTGTTGCTCTACTGTTACTGTGAAAATAAAATACGCATGTAAGGATAAATACTCATTTCTTTCAAGAACAACTCAAGGAAATAATTTCAAAAAACTTAAGACTACAAGCCAAAGTGTGGCAAACTTTGCTTTCCACATTCATGAAAGTTTTCATTCTTGTCATATAAAGAACAGAAGGGCCAGAACTACTGGCCCTCAGACTTTATTTTTCCCCTACCCTTTTCACCCTTCTGTTCCAGAAAGATGAACTGATGTGCAAATGTGAATAATATGTTAGGCCACACACTATGGCACAGCTGTTTATGTGGCAGAATTTTGCCAACAGAGTAGATCAAGGATCCTGAATATTTTTCTCAGGACTGACTCTACTGATACAGGAAGGTTACTTGTGAATCTGCCTTTCTTCCCTGTTGGAGCAAGGAAGGAAGGCAGGGACCTTTATGCTGCATCATCCCCTGTTTTGGTTCAATCCCAGAGCTTCACTAAAACCACACAGGATGACAAAATTTTGAGGGAAGTAGCTGGAAAGATCTGCAAGTGGTTGTGCCTACAAATGTTCTCTTGTGGCAGTTTCCTGGTGTTGTTTGCAATGGAAAGCTGCGTGAAACCAGTTTTACCCAATCCTTGCTGTGGTAAACAGGTCTCTTGATACATCACTGAAACACGGGAAAGTGCTGAAATATTTCTAAACAAAAATATTCCTCAATTCATTTGGATAAAGAAAGCTGGAAGCTTGAACCCAGTAGGAATTCTGACTGAAATATGTTAAGGAATGCAAGTTTCACATCCACCTTTTTTTTTGTTCTGCTGAAGAGGCAATCACTCAAACATCTCATCTATCACAGACAGCCCGACTGCTGCACTCAGTTTCTTTGACACTCAGATCAGCTGTGATATGGCATTTGACTCTGAGGCTCTGCAAATTAATCCATCACATTCTTTACAGCTTTGCACATCACCTTGTGCATAGAAGATGCTCAGAAAAAAACAAAACAAAACAAAAAATAACAACAAACACCAAGATGATGCTGTGTCCCCCTGTCAAGTTGCACTATGAAAAAGGTTTCAGAAAAAACCTTTGTGGTTTTTTTTTGTTGCTCCCCCAAATATTAGACCACTGCTTTAAAACTTGGCCTACTTAAGGCACCCACATTCATTTATAATTCTACACTGAAAACTTTATTTCCTGTTTGAATTTGACCTAAATTCATTAACAGTTTCAGATCATATTTCCCTGTATAGATTATTCACTGAGGGGAAGACAACCCCAACTCTGAATATTCAATTTATGAGAAAATTATCTGAATGGCTTTCTCCAAGAAAACCCACAAGAGGATACATTCTGGTGTGGAAATTTTTCCAACATTTGTTAAGCATTAAAAAAAAAAAGTCAGAAAAGATGGTGGGGCAGGGCTTTGTGGGGTTTTTCCCTGGAGTTTTCTTCCCCCCTACACTCAGAAGTTTAAACTTGTTCTTTTCCACCCTTTTCACACTCAGCCCCCATTCTATCTCCCCTCAGATTATTGCACTGCTGCATGTCCCCCACCTTTTCCATCACACAGAGCTCAGATGTATGGGATGCAGATCTGGGGCTGCATTTGGCACTCCAACCAACAAGTTGCTCTGGCTCATTCCTCTCCTTTTCTAAGGATCAGTTCTACAGTAGCTCACTAATTATAGGAGCAATTAGCTAAGAGCAGCAATAATCTAAGAAGCCATGTTATGCATTCTCAACTATGAAAGAACCATTTAAGCCATGTGGAGGCACACAACTTAGCCTTCATTTCCAGACTAACAACTCTTTGCCTGAGCTTTGACTAAGAACTTGATGGGACAACTTATTTTGGTAAGGCACAAAGCAGAAGAAAGCACTGTTCCTATAACTCTGTCTGCACCCAAACATCACAACACTTCAGCTACTAACCACACCCATCTCGTGGAGGACCAATCTCCCATTATGCCTGACAGAGCTTCAACACTAAAGCTGAAATCACTTCCATCCTTAAATATTAAAAAGATTCTGTTGTTGATTCTGACTTGCCAGAGGCAAACTCACTGTGGATCTCCTTGTGGGATTTAACACTGAAATTGCTACAAGAAAAAACAAGACGGATAAAATTAAACTTCAAATATAAACAGAGAAGAAAATTGGGGAAAGTATCAGTCTAGCTCCTCACAGCTGATTATAACTCACCAAGACACACACACCTATTACATAAGCAACCAGACAGAATATTAAAATATTGGTTATTAAATAGACTTGGAAAATGTGCACAGAATCCCTAGAATAAGAACAAGAGAAATTAATTACATCAGATTTCAAAGTGTAAGATGCAGTAAATGACTGCTAACTTTTCTCCTATCTTAAAAAACCCATGCTGCTGAAATGCCAAGAAAAATATTTTTCACTGCTCTCAAACAATTTTTCTTGTTGTGTGACTAGATCAATCAGGTAAGTTAAAGAACACAGGATATTCAAAAGAAAGAGCTAGCTTTCACTGGGAATCTGACCTGTTGGCTGGCTGGGAACATCTTGTTTTACAAAGTGGATCTTGAAGAATAGATACTGTCAGAAAAATCAAACCCCTCTTATGTGGTAATGACCCGGCATGTGGCAATTTCCTCCCCGGTGGTCTGTGAAGAGCAGCTTCCAGCCCTGTAAAAGCTGCCTGACTATTGGATCTGCAAGCTGAGATAATGCAAGGCACCACTTCCAAGTGAAGGCTCAGTCATCAAAGCATTAGAGAGCGATTACTTCCCTCTCCTTCAGCAAAAAAAGCTGAAGTAGCTGTAAAGGAAGTGCTTCATACTTCAGCAACAGCTGCTGATCCTGCACCACCAGCACAGGCAATGCTGCCTGTGACTACAGGGAAGGAGTTCCCATCCCGGAGAAATTCCACTTTTAATCTACGGATGGGGCTCCCAGCCAAGCAGCACTTGGAGGGGACAGAAAATTCAGGGTCAGCACATCTGGCACCTCAGTTTTACCCCAGCATTTGTCAAATATTGAGTAAGGGGTTGGATTTCTAGTTCTGGGGGCATGACTCAAAACAGGATGTGGAGAGGGGTGTTTTCACATGGCACGAAAGCACATCTTTTTCTGATCTTATCACTATAGGAAGACCTGGCAGAACCAAGCACGTGGCCACTATTAAGTAAATCATCTGCTATGAATATTCATTCAACAGCTATGTACAGGAAAAACAACCAGGCTCTCATGGGAGGACCAACAACTGTGTCTGTGTAGCCTCTACAGCCACTTCTGTCAACGCTGTTCTCATTTTTGCAACCCAAATATCTTTAAGCAACAATGACCAAAGAAGTTTAAGATGACAACCTAACTCATTTGCACTGAAAAAAAATTCTTAGCATAGCACCTTAGGGGAAAAAAAAAAAAAAACCACAAAAAAACCACTTTGTATGTTTTTCCTAAGGTTAAAAAAAAAAAAAAATCTGGAATTTAAGAGTCAATTATTCAAATTAAAAGGGTTACCTACTCTCAAGAAGTAAGGCAATATGTGTCTTGACCACAAAAGGACCTGTGTTCTCAAAGATTATGAGGTTGAGTACAGATATTTTTACTTCATTATTAACAATCAAAACATCTGTTCCTCCAGACCTTGACTTCTTAGTCTTTGCTTTCTCTAGCTGCCTTTTAACAGTTTTGGTTCTTTAGGTCTGATTTGCTAAGAATCAGTTGCTTTATTGTTTCACTGCCTCCAAACCATGATACAGTGATTGTGTTTTTAAGAGCTGAATTTTAAGAGGTAACAGCAAACCAGTATTGAGAAGAGTTTCTACAATGACAGTACCAGAGAAACGTGAGGGAATACTGGCACCAAGGTGGTAAATGGGAGAGGGTGGCTTGGGTAAAGTCTTTTTTGGATGACTCCTACATCAGCAACCTCAGTGCAAATCAAAAAGATAAGAAAAGTACCAATATCTAGCCAGGGCATGGTGTTATATTACCCAAGTTATATTTCATTCAGTATTAGCATTTCTTACAGAAGCTTCATGAAAAGCATCATTTAACACTTTCCATTACAATTTAATTTAAGGACTAGTAATATTTTACCTGTACAATCTACTCAACATAAGGACAGGAAATTGAAAACAGATTGAGAAAATCTCCTAGTACTGAAATCACCTTTATGTTTGTACGATAAAATCACTGTCAAAAAATCTTGTTCCTTGTCCAATAAAAGAATATAACAAAAAGCAAGCTCGAACTGAAATGCAAACCAAAGTAAAACAGTTTACTGCATCATCTAGAAATGATAAATATTTTAGTAGGACAAGGGAGACAATTCTACCTCTCCAGCCCACTCCCTTTGGGAGTACTGCATCCAGTTCTGAGGTGTCACAGTGGTTTTGAACAGAAGTGCAAAGGGATTTTAGGAATCTTTGGTTTGAACTTCCTATACTGCTGCCACCTTTTTACACCCATGTCTGGATGTAGAACACCTGTAAGAGCAGGAATGGAAAAGCTGGGCAGCAGGAGAGGCAGCTCTGATGAGTGACATCCCTGTGTGAGGCGCTAACTGGGAATCTCCTCAGCTCTGGCGCTGTCTAGTGAAGGAGCCATGAAACCTCCAGGGAACCAACGAGCTCCACACAACCACCTTGCAGGAAGCAGGTACTTACTGCTGCATTCATTTCTGCTAATCTGACTTGCTGAGTAATTAAGGGAGCACGGTGCTCTCTAATAAGTACAGTCACTTATTTCGCTCATACTTTGTGCCATTACATTCTTTTCTTTGACTTCTAACTATTCTTTCCCAGAGATATTTGATTTAGCTGGACAGCACTGCCTAAGGCTTTCTTAACTTTTATCCCAAACCCTGCATGCACATGCTTGGCTTAGTAAAAATAAAGAGCACTTCCATCACATAATATTGAAATAATTTTTCTTGGGTGTTGATGTTTTGGTTGTTTGGTTTTTTTTTTTTTTTGGTTTTTTCCTTTGCTTGGTTTGTGGTGAGCTTCTGCAGGGCTTCTTTTTTGCACATATATAGATTTAATTTTCTTGTTAAATGGAGTTTTCAGCTAATTGGACATATCTCAGTAGCTCTGTTAGTGGTCTTGTCTGCTGTAGTATCTGGGCCACTTATTCAAGTGTGAGAATTAAATAATTCCCACAAGAACTCCTGAAACATCATTTGTGTAGTTTACTTTTGAAGCCAGATAGGAAAGGAAAGGCAAGACTGGGAAGGCACACATTGCAGCAGAAGGAGGGAAAAAACCCCATGTGTGGTATTTTGCTGTTTAAGCTAATAAGGACATATTACTTTTTGAAATAAGATTCTGCTTTTCATCTGCAATTCCTCACACGACTGATTAAACCATAAAAGTACCACTCAACCTTCCATTATCTATTGAAGTCAAGTTGCTTCAGTAAACATTTGTATTTGTGCAGCAATTACTTAAATAGAAGGATGCCATTTGCCTTTTAAGGAGTAATGAGATGGTACTGACTGCTGTTATGATGTACAGACAAAACTTTTTAATTAATTTATTATTTGAGAAGAAGGTGGAGGTATATTTTTTCAATAAGATAATCATCAGCTGATTCAGTTCTACTTTGATCTACCCATTCCACAGTAAAAATTATCACTTTTAGGGTAGCTATTAGCAAAATAGTTTTGAGCTAATATTTTGACATATTGCCTAATGGCAACAACTCATCAAGTGAGCTATTTCCAACAGACACCACAAAAAGGCTTTTAACATATAACAGACTGTTTTAATATTGTTTCCCTGGAGAAAACATGTGAGCTTGACTAGAGTTCTCTGCAGAAGATAAATATTTTATACATTGAAGAGGCTGCTGATGGAAATATCTGGATTGAGGAGATAAAGTAGATACATATGGTTATTAAAAATTAGTCACTTCCCCTAAATGGAGACTTCTGCCCTTCAGAGCTGAAGGTGCTTCTCATATACCAATGTCTCTAAAGATACCTAAGAGTAATTTCACAAGAGTGTGAAAAGCACAAACTTATTAGAATAAACCTTATTTTAAATGTTGCAAGCTAGTCTGCATAAAACGCAGAGTGATTTTGCCCCTTGAAAGGATGATAAATGACAATGTTGAATTTTAGTTGGGCCCAATAAGGGATACTTCATCACATGAACTTACACTCCCTTTAATGGTAATGAAAGTCTAGCAAGACTATTTTATCTCTCCAGTTGATCATCACATCTGTCTGATAAGAGGGACCATTTCCCTTTTGAGGATTCACAATGGATTTCAAATACTGCTGCACAAATGATTCAGCACAGGCAGTGGCCTGAAATGCACCAGGAATTGACTGAAAATTGCCCTTTATTCACCTTGCAGCACTGCTCTGCTGGGAAGGACTTCCAGTCCTGCATCACACACTGCTCACAGAGCTGAGAAAGAAGAGCTGTGTGCACCAGAAACACTTTCCATCCTCAGCACAGCCCTAAGTTGCAGGTGGAAAGCAATTCCAAGTGTGCCAGCTTATCACACAGACAAACAACACCAGCACCAAGTGGTGGAACAAGGAGTCTGGCTCAGGCAGTGCTACGCACATGAGCTGACTGTGATCATACACACAACATGTGCCTGAATAAACACAAATTTCCTAAAAACATCAACTTGTCAAACAGAGATACACAGAGTGAAACAGAGTTCAAAAACCTTCCTGTCCCCAAAACTATAGCATAAAAACCCTCAGTCCAGTGAGAACACTGGTACAAATATTTTAAGCTAAACACGGCAAAAAAGAAGTTGAAATAATTTTGTTTCCTACTTTATTCTTTGAGCCTGGATCTGTTTTTGCAAGATCCCTTTTTAAGCACAGCAAGATCCAACTGTGAGCCATCTGCATGTGAAAGAGCAAATCTAAAGGCAGACAAGGAAATACAGAAAATAACCTTTTTCCTCACGTCCTGGGTGTTGCAGAAGACCCTGGCATCCTCACCCTTCTGCCAGGGTTTGACCTGAGAATTGAGAAGCTGAGCTACAAGACCTTGAGAGACCTGAAATCCATAGATGAAATTCACATTTGCTGGCATGCAGAGGCTTTGAGGAGAGTCTTTGCAGGAGTGGGTGAGATGTAAGATACACAGCATTGAATAGTTCAGAAACAGGCACAAATCAGGGTGTATGTACCCAAGCACAACAGCCATCTACAAGGAGCAAGACCCCTCTAAATCCATTCTTCATGAGTCTAATCCACCTGACATCTCAGGAGGAGTGTGCAAATACCACCACTGAGGACAAAATGGACAACTAAGACAACAATGGATGTGGAAATCTTAATCTTCTACCTTGCAAAGGCAATTTGCCAAGGAACAGAAGCACACCTGTGGGCCCCAGTAATTAGTTCAGATTGGCAAGAGATCAGAAGCTACCTGTAGGACTGAACCCAACCTTCCTCCATGTGAGAGGGCCAGGAAGCATCTGTATTCTCCTTACACTTAGCTCATGCTTCAAAGCAGTAGAAAGCCACTGCTGAAGAAACTATTCAAAATAATAAAGTTTCTAGCTGTTTAATAAAAATTCTCTTGCATTTAACATCCTACTTTAGTATGATATAGAAACCAGCACATTGCCTACAGCCTTGTGCAACTCCTGTTCCATCAGTGTTGAGATACCAACTTGCAATATCAAGTTTTTCAGCACAAATGTGGCTCCTTGTCTTCAGGTGAAGAGAGGAAAAAAAGGCGATAAATTAAAATACCTGAATTGTAGCAATTGGCTCTGAAAATTCCAGCACCCTAAATACATTTGGTTTGATTTCTAACTGATGGCAACACTACCAGAAGAGAAGTCATCTCAAGGCTTTAAGAGGAAAATAGATACTTGCTTAGGGGGCACATTTTAAAATAGTTCTTAGAACTTAGGAGCCTACTTGCAGAAACCAGAAAGAAGTCATCTGAGGAATTGAATTCTATAAAGGAACTAGAGAAATGATCATAATACCCTTCATTATTTGTTTAATCCTCCTTATGCAATATCACACAGGGTATCAATTTGCCCTTCCTGAGGCAGATTTGGGATTCCAGGAAAGCTACAGGAATTTCCACGTGTTCTAACTCTCATCTCCCTCAGTGAGACGCCTCTGGCTTGCCTTCTCTGGAAACACAAACGCAACCATCGTTTCCGAGTGAGTGATTCATCTCTGAGCTTTCTATTCTGGCACCTCCTTATGGCTGCTGGTATTTCAGCTCCAGCTCAACGAGGCGAAAACGGAAATCCTGACCTTCCCACTCAAGGCAACTTGTTCCTAGTCATGCAAGGCAGTTCTCTGCTTCCTGTCACTCAAACCCATCACTGCCAGTTCTAGCCCTCCCATCCAGTATCATGGTTATTACTCCTGCTGTCTTTCAGGCCAGGCTTTGCTGTCCATCCGTGCACCAAGGATTTGCAGCCACACCTATCTGCATCACATGTAATTCTACAATGCAGAGTAGAGAAACTCCTCCTTGCTTCACTTCATTGACCAGTTCTCCAGCTGCACTGAAAGCTCTCCTCACACTTTTCCCTTTTATTCACCACTATCTTAAAAGTCATCTCTCAAGGAGGAAATTCTTTTTCAGGGCTTGTGTATGTGGCAAACACACGCTACAGGTGAGGTGTGACAATCTTTAGTGGTTCTTGGTGCTGCCAAGTCAATGCTGTGTCACCACTGCCACACAACACAGAGTAAATACTGCAGGGCACCACTCAGAGACCAGGAAGTATCAGTAATCAGGACTGGTGGACAGGCTTCATAAATCACACACTGGAGCAGGCATGTGACAAAGAATGGGGATGGAAGGAGAAATGGCTACTCCAAAGAAGAAGGATGCCTGTAAGGAGCAAGGACATAAGGGCATGAGAGAAAACAGACAGTTCAAACAAGTAAGTTCTTCTCATGAGATAAAAGGGAGGCATTGAGGAAAAAAACCATAAAATAGTGGCTGCACAAAAAAAGTCAAGACAGGTGATGGTTCCACATTTGCTGTAAATATCCCCTTTCATGGAATCCTCACAGCTAAGGGAGTTGACCAGTGATGGGAGCAATAAAGCAGTTTGAAATGGAAAGGTCCTCCAGGGTGAAAGGATGCTCAGATTAGAAATAAGCCACACAGGGGGTCAAAATGGCTGCTCTGATCTGTTCAAAATCAACAGGAATCCTTTGAATAATTTTAAGCTAATGAATGAAATTTTGGTTTGCAGGGAGGGATGGAGAGGGAGAAGAAATAAATTTAAAAGGGAAAATCAATTGGAAAGAAGTATCTGTACTAAAGGAAAAACTGGAAACACTGATTTTATCCATTCCTACTGCCCGTTTAAGGAACTTCTAAATAACTTGTCTTGTACAATTATCTCTCAAGTCTTTCATCAATGTAAACACTGTAAAAATGCACAGTAATTATATGAACAATGTCAGTCATCACTGCCATATTAAAATGAGTTTATTCAACAAGTCTCTTCTTCCTACATAAAGCATGAAAGGACAAACACCCCATGACCACTGCAGCAAAATTTTAAAGCCATTTTCACACACCCTTTTAAGCTGAAGCACAATCCAAAATCCTAGAGGCAACAGAAACCATCTGATCCATAGATAATCATTATTACCACATTCAAGGAGTTTAATAAAAATCCGACACAAAAACTTTGAAGTAGGTCTATTTCTTATTTTAAAATTACATCTGCTCCATGCATTCTTTTCAAGCCTTGTTCAAAATTTTCAAGGCTTTTGAATTTTCTCCTCTAAAAATATCCCCGAATTCTTTTACAGCAAACACTAAATGAAATGCTGCACATCCCTTCTGAAGAAAGCTCTCACACAGTACAATTAGAAATGTCAATCTGAAAATGTCAAAATACCTCAAAAATAACCCCTTTGAAACAAGCAGGAATTTAACTGTTTCAGCAGACTGATGGAAATCTTTCAGGTCAACAGAAAACAGCACACAGTGAAGCTATCAGGTTAGATAATTCTATCCTGTCCTGTTAGAGCTGCTCAAATTGTATTTCCCCCCATACACAATTAGATGACAGATTATCAACTAGATTTTGGGCATTATCAACACCAGCACTTGGTGAGGGCAGGTGTGTCCCTCCAGAGCTGACATGCAGGACAGAGCTGCAGTCTGAGCTGTCCAGGGATAGAGAAGATTGTGTTTCATTGAAGTGGTTTGAAAAAGCACATTTTGAGACAGCTCAGCATGGCAAAATATTATACTGTGTAAAAACAGAGCAACAGTGAAACCTTTCCCTCCATTTCCTTGACAGGCAAGTACTCAAATTTACTAGCAAATGAACTCAGAAATTTCATCCTAGTCTTACAAAATACAGATGTGTTTGGATTTTAAGTACTGAATAGATTACTTAGGTTCAGATGCTCAAGTTTAAACATGATTTTTTTTCCAGACCTGAGCCTGTAGATTTATTTTTTCAGGCTTTTCATTCAGGAAATCATATTTATTTGCTCCCCCTAGAAGTACCTCTATTCATGTCTACACTTACTTCACAGAATCAATTAGACTGGAAAAGAGCCCTGATGATCAGGAGATCTGTATTGCTTGGGCTGGAAGTGAGGAGCTAAGTGAACCCCAGTCTGTTGCTCTTCTATGGCCTTTTTTTGCTTGATGAAGAACTGAGCTAATGAGGCTTATGCTAATTAGTTAGTTGCAGGTAACTTCTGACAAACCATCAGAAGTTACCCTGTCCTACAGGACACTAAGCAGCACAATGTAAAAGAGGAATGAAAAGACCACAGATCTGTTCTGACTTAAAATACCATGGGAGCAACTTGGCTCCAAAAACTGCATCACCCATCCCTCACACTGTCATTAATAAAGTTTTCTAGCAGCCTGAGCTGGTTTGTTGGGGGTTTTCTGTCTTTTGGCTTTCAGTTTTGGGGTTAGTTAAAAAAAAACCCAAACAAAACAAAATTATCTCATCATACATAGAAAGTTCTTCATAAGTTAAAAAACCAAACTTGGCCTGAACATATGTACCCGATTTCAGAGAAGACAACCAAACCAATCTATTTCTTCAACTCCTTGGAGAGAGAAAAAACAAAAAAAGGCCAGAGGAAAGAGATTGGATCCACTGCAACTGCCTCTGCCTCCAAGAAAAGGTAGTGCAATGGTCCATCATCTCCTTCAGACTTCAGAAAGGGACACCAACTGGCCCAGAGCAATTTTATTCCAGTTATTTAATTATTAGCTTAGATTTTACTTTCACATAAGGGAGGGAGGAAACTCAGAGGTTAAACGATTTTTGCATCCAAAATCTAGGAAAACACAAAACCAGGAAAAGAGATTGACACATCAAAATTAACCATTAATATTTAACCTCTCATAAAGAGTTTCCATCTATTGTCACTGAGTAGAAAGCTCTAAAAAATATTGTGCAGTATTCACAGGAGCTCAGGATATCTTAAGGAAAAATGTATTCATGTCTTCTGAATCTTAGCAGATTAATGCAGCTATATCAGGAACTTTAAAGAAGAGAATACCATTTAGGAAAAATAGCTGAATTAATAAACACTAGAAGGAGTCATTATTCAAGACCCCACATTTTTACATGCCCTTTCTGAAGCTTAGCTCCAGGTTAGGACCACATGATATGTAATGAATTTGTCAAATGCAGACTGACACACTTGAACTGGACTTTTAGAAGAGGATTCTAGAGCTTCAGCTTGAAAGAGGAAGAGACACAGACTCAAGAGATCCTCATGAACACTTCAGTCTCAGTGGAGTTTGTTTGTACCACAGCTTGCCCTTTATAAAAGGATAACTTCTCTGGACATGACACGTCTAGGCTGGGGAACAGTTCCAGTCCATGCAGACCAGTGCACACACATGTGTTCCCAACATGAACTGGGAGCCACTCATCCCTCACTGCACTCCCAGAGCCCAGCTTACAGACAATCTGTGAGCAGAAAGGGATGACAATGACTCAACTCCTTACACATGGCAAGCTATTATGAATTACTCATTCAGACTCCAAACACCATATTTAAACGTGTGAATCTTCTCACTTTCTTGTTAATAGTGAAGGGCACAGTTGCATTTACATATCTCTTTGAAGGTTAGTAAAGTAGTTTATGCCAGATCCTCATGGAGGAGGAAACTGGTACACACTCACAGTTTTGTTCTTCTGGGTTTTTTTGAGTTACTGCTACTTGTCAAGGAGTTTTACATCAGAATGTATAAAAAAAAAAAATCTCAGTTCAGGGTCATGCCTGTGCCAAGAAAAATCACCCTGCTCTCTACCAACAATTAGTTATTCCCTAGATAATCATTAATGTTCAGGCAATAATCTCATAAGCAAGGATGGAGATAAAATTAATTCATAATCATCACAGCCAGAACAGTGAGGTGAACACACCCTGGCTGGACATCAGGTTCCCAAAGCCACTCTACCACTCCTCTCCTTTACTGAACAGGAGAGGCAAAACAGGACTACAGGGTTGTGTGTCAAGACAAGAGCAGAGAGAGATCACCCAGCAATTACCATCACATTTGTATTAACAATTAATACAATCTATGTTACCAAAAGCAGAAGTGGCAAACATTCCACAGCACACACTGCTCTTTTTACACTCTCACATTGTTAAGACAGGGCTCACTTTCAGAACACACAATATATTCATTTGTCATGTCCCCTGCAAGAAGGGGGCACACAAGTCAGCCTGATTTACTGAACCAGAAAATAACACTACATCACATACTCTGGTTATTAAATGGCCATGTCAATGAAGTTAATTTTGTCCCCCAGATACCACACTTGACAGTTGACTAACACCTAAAAAAATGCACATCAACAAAAATGCAGAATGCCACCTTGACATTAAACTGCTTCACCCAGCCATTTGGTTCATTTTTTTTTTTTAATGAGTGCTTGCCTGATATTTTAGTCCATTTTCAAGACTTTTTTTCAGAATACCCTTCTGTAGGCAAGTATTAGTAAAACAAGCCATTATAGAAAGACATGTTACTCCAAGACCCATAAGTTTAGAATGGGGGGAAGGGGTTAAAGCTTATTTATTTTTCTTATTTTAAAAAGTTATTCATACATATCACACCCAAATGACAAACATATCTTGCTTCCTCAAATGTTTCCCTCCACAGAAATTAAAACCTTTAATTAAAACCAGTTTAAAAACCCCTCAGTTATTCTCATAAACCAAGACATGCACCTTCATTATATCCAATCTCTCAAAAAATTTTTTATCTTTTTAATAGTTTTAATATCACAGGAATAAAACACATAAAGACATCTAAATTGCAGACAGCAACTACTGAAAAATTTAAGATAGTAAGTCAAAATAGATTATGAGATATATCCTAACCAGAAAAAATTTCATCCATGATACTACATAAAATCTGAAAGACAGTCCCAGAGTAAGGCAAAACAAGTAAAATGTTCAAGCTTGGTTTTGTTGATCTGGTGGGCACAGACACATTGGGAAGGGGATAACACAAATTACAGAATTCATCTCAGTTTTTAAAAGAAACCATATGCACAAAGAAGAAAATCTCATAGCATTAATAGGAACTGGGAGTCTCTAGTTCTAGACTATAAAGAATGTTGAAGAGGCAAAGCTGAAGTTTTTCAAAGCATAATGACAGAACTGCACAATCAGCAGAACAGAAGAAAACAAAAAGCAAAGTACTACCACAAAAATAGCAATTTCCACAACACTGCCAGTACTACATGGTAACGTTTAACTTCATAATAGAAAAGGAAGATGCAGTCAAAACCCTTTTTTCACCCTCTTCCCTCCAAAATGCAGAACTGTATTTATGTGACAGGATGAATTGCTTTATTCCAAAAAATAACCCTGGAAGATGCTTAGAAGCCATGTCAGCCTGGACATCACTCACCACACCAGATAGCTGCACCCAAACCCAGCCAAACAGGATGACCTGTGAGCCAAAGAAACAGCAAGATTGGCTGATAGTGATCTAATGTTTTCAACTTCAAATTATCACATAACTAATTACAGCATCTACCGCATTCATGGAACTAGACTGTGTCAATGCACCCTATGGTAAAACATTTTGTTCTACTCAAGCTACATCCATATGGGACAAAGATATTCAAGCACCAGAAATAACTGTCATATCCTACATCACATATTTAGAGACTTGCTGAAGGTGTCTGCAGTGATACTGAATGAGATTTGGACTAGGAGAGATGTCTTCAAGGTACACAACAACTGGGGTGCTACATCTCCAGAAGCAGAAAACACAACTGGAAAGCAGAAATCATTATCCACACATGCCAAAGTCCCCCCATCAGCCTTGCATTCCTTACTGCTTTCCTCAACAACCAGAAGACAAAACCAGGTATCTTCTGCCAAATCATCTGGAATGCACCACTAATATGGTTTCTTTCATATAAAAGGTAGTGTGTTTAAGGATGGAAATTATCCTGTTTTAATATGAATTAAAGACTTGTTCCTGTCATGCCTTGATAGACTTCTTTTAATTGTTTTCTAGAAAACATCCTTATACAAGGCATACAGTCAAACCATATGTAGAGCCATATTTCTTCCCTCACAAGCAACACCATAATGAATACAACTTTATTCCACTGACATTGGGACAAAAGATCATAGCTAAATCAATCACTGTTTGTGTTGAGGCCCTGGCACAGGTTGAAGTTGTAAATGCCCCATCCCTGGAAGTGTTTAACAGCAGGTTACAGGGGGCTTGGAGTAGCCTGGCTGAGTGAAAGGTGTCTCTGCCCATGGGGAGTGTCTTTAGGGTCCCTTTCAATCCAAATCATTCTATGATATTCCATCTTTGTAAAACTGAGCTGCAACATATTTTTATTATCCCCAAAACTATAAATTGATGGCACTATGCTTGAACTTGATATCAAAAAAACCCCCCAAAACAACACCAAACTTTTAGTTCCATATTTCTGATTCAGAACACAGCAGAAACATCCTGATGATTTACCCAAGGCACTGATGTTACCTACAGAGCATGCCAAAAGGAGCCATCAGAAAGGTATATATTTGAGCTGTGTGGGAGAAGGGGGTCTGGTGTCACTCGTATAGTTAGAAATTCAAAAGCAGTTTATAAAAAGAATTCAATCAGCTCATGCACCTACTGTGAGTAGGAGGTCTCATTGGGGTTGTCAGAGGAAATGCTATTTAATCAACATGATGTCAGTCAAGTGCTTGTCAAACCTACTACGATTTTTCAAAATCCAAAACGTTTAAAATAACAATTGATGAAAAATTATATGTAGAGATCTGGCCACTTTAAGATAAATTACAGTATTTGCAGATTTCTAGAAGTTTCTGGCAGGAGACATTGTTACTATGTTTATTTCAAAAGCCTCCATTTCTGCAGCATGGAAGAAATGTTTAATACCCATCCGCCCAAGTAGGATTTGGACCATCTACAAGAACATTTAATTACATAATTATGAAGTTACATGAGACAGGCATTAATTTAACCTGTAGCACTTTCTCCCTGCACTTTCTGGAGGACTGGCAATCAGAAGCTCTGAAAGTTCCTGGTACAACCTTTTTTAACAATTTACTACATCTACCCACATGCCCAGAGAATTTCTCTTAGATAACAGAAACCTTTTTTAAAATTTTTTTTAAGGAAGTGAGGGTCTAAGCATCAAATGATATGCACAGCATTCCATAACTCCTGTCTGTTGGAAATGCCACGGGTTTGTATCATGCAGAGATATAGGTTAGGCTAGGAGCAGTGTGGTGGGGCACAACAAGGCTGATGATATTAAAGCACTGTGAGGGCTTCTCCAGAGGAGTAAAACCTCTGCATCAGCTTTTCCCAGCAAAGAGCAAGTTCACTTCAAATAAGTGTCAGGTCACGGAACAAAGCACATATCAGCTCATGCAGAAGTACATAAAAAATATGATGGATGAAACAGCTTCATAAGCATTTCTGAGCTTTAGCAGGAGGTCTCAGCACAGATAAAGCTCTACAAATTCAAAAGGAATTATTCATGAGAGGAACTGGTGTTTCTGCAGCAGGAGATGAACAAACTATTAGACCCAAATCAAATGGAAGAGTTCATGCTCCTATGCTTGAGACTCCGGTTACCAACTCCCTCCTAACTGAGGAGGGCTCACCACAACTACACAAACTGCAACAGGAGACTAAAGATTCAGAGTTTAAACAGATTTAGATAAACTGGCACAGAAACAACTGACAGCATTGGCAATACCACAGTGGCAAGAGAGGAGGTACAACTGACACAAAAAAACGCTTTACACATCAGCACCTTATCATGTAAAAGTCTCTCATACCTTTTCTGTGCAGCCTCCCATGGCAGCTCCATGCAGCTCTGGCTTTTTCTCTCCTCCTTCTGCAGTTCCAGCTGGCTCCTTCCTGTCCCTAGCACAGCCACCTAACTCTGTCCCTTGGACAACACCCTATCATTTCTGTCCCCTGCAGGAGCTCCTGTCCCTCCCTCCTCACAGCAGGGCCAGCAGACTCCAACTGACCCTCTACCAGCTAATTTACTCAATCACCCCAGAGCTGAGAGGGCACAGCTGTTCCCACTCTCTGGTAATTAACACAGCTGCAACAGATCAGGGGCAAGATTACCTTCAGCACTACCTCTGTCTTCTCACACAGCAAGGCCCTACTCAGGTAGTTTATTGAAAAGGCAGCAGGTAGTTTACTGAGAAAGCTGAGTTTGATTGATAAATTTTTGAGTTATTGCACCCATGAGAATACTCTGCAGCCTTCCAGTGAACTCAGGTCATAAAAGGTGCATTTCTGAGAAGCATAACTTCATTTTTCTTTGCTTTGGTGACTAACATTCCAGGGAAAAGCTTTTGAAATCACTGGGTTGTTTTGCAAGTACTGCCAGAATCAGCAGTATAAAGACACTCTAATCATATTGAGCTATAAATTGCTATTGAGACAGCCAGTCCTTTCACAAAGTGTGACCCAAAATGTGTACACCTGTATTACATACATACATGTAATAAATTCTTGTAACACCTCTACACATGTGGCACCACCTGGCAAAAATGCAGCTTTGTTATTTGGACAGAAAACTGCTTGATCACTAATTTGGCTCAGAGCCATCCCCACTATTGATACAGACTGGGATATGGACAGATCAAAAGCAGGCCTGCTGAGTAGGACTTGGGGACACTGGTGGACAAAAGAAAAACTTTGGAATAGGGCAGCAATGCACACTTGCAGCCCAGAAAGCCAATCTTAACCTGGGCTGCATAAAAAAAGTGGCCAGAAGGTCAAGGAGATGATTCTGCTCTACTCCACTCTAATGAGACCCTCCTAGAGCACTGCATCCAGCTCTGGAGTCCCTCTAAAAGACAAACCAATGAGAGCAGAGGTCTCTGTGAGAGAGAAATATCTCTCATATAAGAAAAGACTGTTTTGGGGAATGTTCAGTCTGGAGAAGAGATGACATCTGGGAGACCTTACTGCAGCCTTTCAGTAAAAGGCATGGGGAGAAAGGCAGGCTTATAAGAACAATGTAGAGGGGCATTTTACCAGGGTCTGTAGAGTGAAGACAAAGGGAAACAGTTTCAAACTTGATTATTTCCAGTTTGCATGGTTTTAAGTAAGGCTTTTTAATTCACTTGTTTGTTAACACGAACAATGTGGGTGGTGAGACACTGGCACAGAACAGAGAAGCTGTGGCTGCCCAGTCCCTAGAAGTGTTCCAGGCCAGGTTGGATGGAGCTTGAAGCAACCTGGGATAGTGGGAGCTGTCCCTGCCCATGGTAGGGGGATTCAAACTGGATAAGCATTAAGGTCCTTTCCAACCCAAACCATTTTATGATTCCATGAACCATCCAACAGGGATATCCCTAATTTTCAAGCAAGAAACCAACACCATTGATAGTTTTGGACTGGAGGTTTTTTCAAGGGTATTTTTTGTTGTTGGTTTGGGGTTTGTCTTTCAAAGTTCACTAAAACCAAGATATTATAGACAAGTAGCAGACAAAGAAGTAGTTAATTATAGAAATGGATGTAGCATTTTATACCATATAACTGGACAACCAAGCATGCTGAGTTTCACTCTCTCCATCCTTACCAGTAGAAGTATTTGAAAACTCAGAATATTGAAACTGCTCTGGCTGGTGTCCTTGAAGAAGCAGATCTCCAAGTGTTTATTATCATAACAACCTGTCATCAGAGAACTACTCTATAGATAGATGCCTTTTAGTTAAAAGCCGGAAAACTCTGAAGCATTTGGGGGATGACATGATGATTCCAAACCTAAGCAGCAGATTTAAATGCCTGCCTGTTGCCACATCTAACCTCTGCATCTTCAACACTGATCTAAACAACCCAGACAGATTCCTGCCTCCACTAAGAGTCATGATTTAAATGGACTTCTGTTCCACACTATCACAAACTCTGTTGTCCATTCCACAAACAAGGGATTACAGTTTTATTTGAAGGTCTTTTTCTTATTGTCAGGTTTATCCTATATCATTAGAAAGACTGAATGTTTAAATTGGCAAGCACCCAAGTTATGCTTTTGCTTCTTTATGGTTGTTTGTCACTGTGTTTCAAAGAAGCTCAAATGCAATTTTCAAAATTTATTACAACCTATTTTAAGTAGTGCAGAAGGTCCAATGACTTTTTTTTTTTCATTTTACTGTTTGGTATAAGATGGGCATTCACATTTAATCATATCCAATGATTACCTCAATGAATACAAATGTGTTACATTATCTTTAAATAAATGAATGTCAATATGTTCCAGGGTAACAGAAGTAATTGCATATTGATAACAGTCATTATCATAAGTCATGGTTGCTGGCAGAAAACCCACTTGTATTTTTTAATAAGGTGCAATATTATGGTCTATTTTGAGATGATAGCTTTCTATTTCCCCATACATAATACAGTATCACTTCAATATAGCTGGCAGACTGTGGAAATAGATAAAAATTCAGAATGCAAACCTGCAAACTGTAAGATTTTACAGTCTTTTGAAACTAGTCTGGATAGCCCAAGTACCTCAGAAGAAGTGATATGAGGGAATCATTATCTGTGCCAGGCTGATGTACCTTCTGTTCCACTCACCACAGCAGATAATAGCTACCAGCACATTATCCCAAATTGATACAAGCAGATATTTCAGACTTTGCATTGTAGCTCATTGCAGTTTGCAAAGTAATCTGAAAGACACTTGAGAAAGGGACGCATCCCCCCTGTTTCTAAGGGGCACAAAACTTTAAATCTAGCTCATATATTCTGTCTGCATCTGTTACAGGAGAGCAAGGAACTTCTAACATCCAATATCAGGATTGGAGGCTCTGGTTCTGCACTACTGCTCTACTTTATTGCTTTAAAGCAGCAGAAAGGCAGGACTTGTTAAAACGAGCAGACAACTGCAGAGTCCTGCAGTGTGGACAGATTATCCCCTGGAAACTGCCCAGGCTGGAGATGACCATGTAACAGGTCAAAAAAAAAAACTTCTAAAGGGTCTTATCTGGGCAAGGATTTTAACGTGGGTCAGTAGCGTGTGGATTGGCAAGGTCACAGCAAGGTCAAAGCTGAGTGACTCCCCACTGCTTGGCAGCTGTGGAACACTGCCTAGTTTTGAGTTCCACACACAAAAAGTACCAACAATTAGCCCCCAAGGGAGGCAAAAATAAGAGTGCACCTTTAACCTGGCCAACGAAGCTGAGGCTTTAATTTGTGATGTGTAAAAAGAGACTGAAGAAACAAGTTTTATTCACCCTGGAGAACAGGAAGCTTGTGAGAGGTGGGTGTTGCTGCTGCTCTCAGCATCCTATAGCATAGCTGTGGAGAAGACACAGCTTCTACTCCTCCCCAGGATGATCAGTGAAAGGATAAGCAACAAATACTGCCTGCAGCAATGCAAACTCCCATTGCATGCTAAAATAACCAACTGGAATTCCACAATGGGAACGGATAGACCTTGGCAAAGCAGATAGATCTGGTCTTAGAGGATCCACCACCTGTGGGGATTTCCAGAACCCAAACAGCTGGGCCTGCCGTGAGCAGTTAGTTTCCTTCACAGCAGCTCATTTGGTGCTGTAGGTTAGATCTTTGACCAAAACAGTTTTGGTAACACAGTGATGTTGTCACTTGTGCTGAGCAGCATTGAGGCCTTTTCTTTGTCACTCTGCCTCACCAGTGACCAGACTGGAGGAGGGTGAGCAATAGGCTGGGAGGGGACATAGGCAGGTGGTGAGTGACTGCCCCCAAATCACTTCACAGAATCACAGCATCGATGGTGTTGAGAGATAACTCTGGAGATAACCCAGTCTAATCCCCCTGCCAAGGCAGGGTCCCCTGCAGAAAGCGACACAGGTAGTTTGGAATGTGTTTAGAGAGGGAGGCTCCACATGGTCCCTGGGTAGACTGTTCCAGTGCTCTGCCACATTCAGTGTCAAGGAGCTCTTCCTCATGCTGAGGTGCAACTTGTCATGGCTTAGTTTATGGTCATTGCTCCTTGTCTGTTGCAGCAGCCCTCTTGTTAGAGGATAGAAATGAGACACAGACTTCTTATTTATCACAGCATGAAAAGGGGCCTGGTTTATTCCTCTTTCCAGCTCAGCCATCCTGACTCCAACCATTCCCTGCCCCTGGCTGCAGCAGCTCCTGCTGGAGGTTTCCCTGGCAGCCTCTCACTGCTGCTTCTTTCCTGCTCAGCTCTGACTGCAGGGATCAGTTTGCAGGCTCTGAATGAGGCTTTTACCCAGCCAGACTGTGAGTGCAGGTTCCACCAACAGGCTCTGACTGCAGCCCCCACACTACAGGGATCCTCTCTCCCCAGGATCCTTCTCCAGGGTCCTTGCCTCATCAGCTAACCCCCTCCCTTTAATCACACTTATCTTTATTGGATGTGACTCATCAGGAGCGAGGCTATATTGGGTAATTAATACAGCTGTTACTTATCAGGGATGAGGTTACCTGTACTCTCTTCTCCTACTCTTGTGCTGTTACTGGGCACTACTGAAAAGAGCCTGGCACCACCCTCTTGACATTTGCCCTTGAGATATTTATACACATTAAATATCCTGCTTTATTTTTCCTCTTGTGAAGCAAGTTTATCCCTTTCACTCTTGACACCACGCAGTCAGCCCCCTAACAGTCACAGAAGGGTTTGTGTGAGGGATCAGAAGAAATACAGGTGATCAGCCCGACCAGAGCACTGTGCCATCCCTTGGGAATGCACTGCCGCACCAAGCCCCGCCACCTCCAAACCAGCACTGCAAGGAGAGCTTCACTTATAATTATTCATTACCTCACAAGATAAACGCACGATAACGCTGTTTTGTGGCACTGTTCTGTCATTCCATTGCAGTCTCCTGCAAGGAAAAGGAAAGTGTCAGCTCTAACTTTTCTTAGTCACAGAAATTAAATGCTCAGAGAACTTGATCACCACTTTTCCGCAAGAGTGGAGAGTTCAGGGGCAAACAACCCCTGAGTGTCCCGAGCTGCCCTGCGAGGAGGTATAATTAAACCTTCATTTGTTTCTATGCAACTATTCCAATAGTCTCAAGCCCGAAGCTTTCTATCCATCAGCAAAAGACGAAACTTTCAAAAAGCCGAATATTTTGAAGCGTTATCACCTGAACGCCTCAAAGCCAAGTCCCGAAAGCAACCCGCACCGCCCCGAGCCCTCAGGCAGGTGGGCACGGGCAGCACAGCGGCCCTCGGGGCACTCACCAAACATTGTATTTTTCAAACAACGGTTTGATGTTTTTTTCTGGGATTTTCCTTGGGTTTGGGGTGTTTAGTTTTGGGTTTTAAATGACCTGTGGCCCAGGCGCGGCTCGGTCAGGCCGCCGGTTGCCCGACAACCCCGATCGGCCCAGCAGCCAGGGCCGGCCGCGGCAGCCAGCGCTTAACTTCTCTAATTAATTACTTTACATTACCTTGTCTAATTACCGGCGTTAATTCTTCATAAGTAGCGTGATTTTTACACTTCGGCGTAGCAAAGGTTTTTCGAACAAGCCGCTGTTGTTGGAATGCGGATTGGGAGCGTCGCTGAAACGAAGTTTTGCTGTGCCAACCTTGGTGTGTGTGTCAAAAGCACAAAACCTGAGGGAGAAATGCATTGCCCAGAACTGGGCACAAAGGAGACAGGATTTATACACCACAAGGACGTGCTGCAGACACCTGANTTGGAACGCGGATTGGGAGCGTCGCTGAAACGAAGTTTTGCTGAGCCAACCTTGGTGCGTGTGTCAAAAGCACAAAACCTGAGGGAGAAATGCATTGCCCAGGACTGGGCACAAAGGAGACAGGATTTATACACCACAAGGACGTGCTGCAGACACCTGAACTAAAGAAGGAAACTTTTACATTGAAAGACAATAAATTCAGCAATTGCACTGAAACTCTCTTTGAGAAAAAGATCATAAGAAGACTGCAAACATGGGCTAATTAGCAAGAGAATGGGAGAAATCAATAAATGAATACTAACTAATGAATAGAATTACGGATTTTTTTGCCAACGAACGTTACTTTGTTTGCTAAAAACATATGAATATTGAGAGGTTTTCAAAGTGAGTGTGTGCATTTGGGGAGCAAATGGAACCCACCCTCATTTGCAGAGTTAAGATATTAATCAGAGTTAATTGGGACCAGATGCGGTGCTGCAGCCACTCCTGAAGATTTCCATTATTAACTGGGTGCCATCAGGCCAGGGCATGAGATGGGAGAACCTTCTGGAGGGGCCAGAAGGACTTGACCTCTATTTGGGGTGCCCCCATGATGCTGGATGTGCAATTTGGGTTCACCTAAATGCTCAGCAGCTTTGGAAAGCATGTCCAGGTCTTAGGGCTTCAGAAATAGTTCTGGATTGGGGTGATATGAAGTCACTCCTTCCCCTGTGCCTTTTTTGTCCCTCACAGAAACAATGAGATTCCTGAGAGCCTTCCAAAGCCTCCAGGATTCACCACAGACCCAAATTCTCCACATGTGAGTTGTGGAAAGCGTTTCTCTGACATCCACCAAGATACAGCTTCTACAAGGGAAGAAAGGTCAACAAAAATACCTCCTTCAGTATCCAGCTGTGACTGAGCACACGCACTTAAAAAAAGACCTCACTATTACTTATTTTTAATAGCAGAGGTCTGGCAATATTAGTAATTAGTGCAAGTGTACTGTGAAGTGGGCATGTAAAAATTACTGAATTTTTAATATTTTACTGCCTCATGAAGGGCATCTAATTTGGACACTGAGCATTTTTGCAGTGAGTAAGCACTTCTATCAATTTCAATACATGGAGTTTCCCACAGAGTGAAATTTTTATGGACAGCTGCACAATTCTGAGCTGCAAATACCGTGTCTGCTTAGTTAGCACTTTTATGAGCACACAAGTTGTGGTTGCTATCAGGTATCTCTTTTTTTGTTGTGTGATCTTCTTTAACTTCACAGCAAGTATAAAGGTTGTTCTTAGGAGAAAATCGTCTTTCCACTGAGAATTAATCTTTTTTGGTATGCTCTCTATTTCTGGCTTTCACGATTCTGCTGCTGTCAAAATCCAGTTTCTCTACAAGGTGACTGACACATTGAGTACCCCTTCCTTCCCTCGATTTTAATAATAAAGAATCTACAGACATATGATTTGTTTATGCTTTTATGCATTTTCTGTTGATGGAATTTTTCCTTTTATATGACCATGCTGCTCCAATTTAAGGCTGGAATAGAGCCACATTGTTAAAACTATCCAGTGGGGGCCAAAGAAGTCAATACCTCTCTGGCCTGTATAGTCTATTTCCTACCATTTTCAGGGTCCTCAAGATTTAAAAGGGTTCTCAGTTAAATACAGTAATTCTGAAATTTGACAGAATTGCCATGGATAGTTCAGTGAAGGTCTCTACTCACTGAAAGACAAAAAGGGGAATGAGACTAACATTGATGGTATTTATAATGCACTTGGGTACAGTGGCAAAGCTATCCTTAATATTGATCCATTTGGGAGAAGTTATGTGACAAAAGGGGATCACAGCAGAAAAGGTTGTAATTTAAGAGGAAACTTTGAAGGTGAGGTTGTTTATATTCAACAGGAGACACATAAGGTAATATTTTAAAAATAACAATATTTAAATTATTATACTTCAAAATTCCTTCCATGCATCTCATAACACTACAGATTTGGCATCTGTTTCTGTACTTATACATAGAAACTATATTATAATGTGAGTTATCCATATAAAATACATCCTAATTGGGGAGGGCAAGGGCATGGTACAAATGGCAATTATAACTGATTTCCTGTGTGGAGGGCTGGTAACTCTGTTCCTAAATGATGCAAATGAGATCAGAATTTAGTCCAAGGTTCTGTTCTCCCTTTCTAAACCTGTTACCTCCCACTGTGGCAGATGTGAATACATATGGGAGAAAGAACAGAACGGATCAGATCCATCTAGTGGGAGGACAGGAACAATGTACATATTGATCTGTTACATGTAACCACAAATCACACAATTTTCACATGGAACAGGAACATATGCATTTGTTTCATATATGACATACTTGCATTTTTAATAGGCATTACATTTAAAATCATGTAAAATAATGTAACATAAAGATATGATAAGTGAACACCAGAAGTTATGTCACCAGGTATTCTTTAAATCAACACATTCTACATTTTTAGCTTTATAGCTAATGCTAAATTTGGAATTTTTCTAAGTTTGAGCTTGGAGTCCTTTAAATATTCCTCATAGGAAACTGAAATATTTCTAATAAGAAATAGAGCACAGTAGAACTTTTTATTTCTAAATCTTCATCCCTGCCCTGTCTGTATCCTCACTCTTCATGCCATTAGGATTTGTTATTTTTTAAAGTGACTGGTCTCCTGGAATTCATATTCCAAGAGGAGTTCATGGTAACTATTTATAGTGATGGGATCTTGTTTTTGTTTCTGTCACATGGTAAAAAGTTACCTTTACAACAAAAGAGCTGAAGTAATGATTTAAAATCATCCAGAAAGTTTCTGAATTATAAAAATATGTAAATTATGCAAAACCAAGTCTTGCCTGAAGGGTGAGAGACAGGAAGCCTTAAAGTAAGTTGACACAGTTTGTGAAGTGACAGACAGGCCTTGTTCTTGTGCAGTTTTTAAAATGGTAGGAAATGCAAAGAAAAAGGCCTATAGTTAAACTGAAAATCACACATCTCCACAAATCTGAACTAAATGTTTCCTGGGATCATTCATTTGCTGGTGTAAATGTCCAGCAACCTGGCACATGAGATGTGTGTTTTGAGCCTGTCTGGTCACAAGGTTAATGGAACATGGGTTTCATTAATACTTCCACCAATTTTCCAATATTTTCCCATATATGCACTAAGCAGAAACAGTAACTGAGCTGCTAAATTGTTTCCCCTCTCTCTCTGTGTTGTATTTTCCTACAGTTCTCCTTGGAAAGGATTCGCTGCTGCAATAAAAAAAAATGCTATTGATGATGAAAAATGCATTAGATGAAATTATTCCTTCAAAATGGGCACAGCCTTGCAGGGAAAGGATAAAAGAAAGTAGAGGATGCAATTCTTGATGCCCAAGATGATGGGAGTGGATCCTACCACATGCCAGTTGTGTACCAGTTTTATTCCTGTTCCTGTTTGCAGGAGTAACTGGCTGGAAATAAGAGACAAGTGGCAGAGCTTTCCAAAGGTGGTGGGAGTTCTCATCACCATGACAAGGAAACAGGAGGAGAAGGGAGAGGTTAAAAACCTCTTACTGGCTTAGGCCAGTGTGCTGTTTCACACAGTTTCCAAGGATGAGAGCATAATCAGTGCTGCAAACTGTTTGACATTCCCCTGGAAATTGTTATTGGCATGCAGGTTCATGCAGGAACTTCAGATCTTGACCTCTGTGCTCAGGACTATGTAAAGAAACACCAAAGAGTTGATTGCTGTCCTGTAGCACTTAAACCTACTAAGTTCCAAATATTCCATTTTGCATCATACCTGTATTCCTAGAATATAGAAAACTGCTTCAAGGGGGATTAATCCGGTTTCCTGTGAGTCCATCCTTGTAAAGTTCAATAAATTATGTATTCATTTCACTTTCTGAGTCACTGCAATGGTTTTGCAGCACATTTGCCACAAAGCAGAAGTTCAGAAGGGGTTTGCAACCTGCCACAAGGTAAAAAGGAGAAAAGAGATGATAAAAACTTGAAATGGGGGAAAATGTAAAGCCTTTAAATATATATATAATATATATATTTTTATATAGACNTCAGGCCGCCGGTTGCCCGACAACCCCGATCGGCCCAGCAGCCAGGGCCGGCCGCGGCAGCCAGCGCTTAACTTCTCTAATTAATTACATTACCTTGTCTAATTACCAGCGTTAATTCTTCATAAGTAGCGTGATTTTTACACTTCGGCGTAGCAAAGGTTTTTCGAACAAGCCGCTGTTGTTGGAATGCGGATTGGGAGCGTCGCTGAAACGAAGTTTTGCTGTGCCAACCTTGGTGTGTGTGTCAAAAGCACAAAACCTGAGGGAGAAATGCATTGCCCAGAACTGGGCACAAAGGAGACAGGATTTATGGACGGCAAGGACGTGCTGCAGACACCTGAGCTAAAGAAGGAAACTTTTACATTGAAAGACAATAAATTCAGCAATTGCACTGAAACTCTCTTTGAGAAAAAGATCATAAGAAGACTGCAAACATGGGCTAATTAGCAAGAGAATGGGAGAAATCAATAAATGAATACTAACTAATGAATAGAATTACGGATTTTTTTGCCAACGAACGTTACTTTGTTTGCTAAAAACATATGAATATTGAGAGGTTTTCAAAGTGAGTGTGTGCATTTGGGGAGCAAATGGAACCCACCCTCATTTGCAGAGTTAAGATATTAATCAGAGTTAATTGGGACCAGATGCGGTGCTGCAGCCACTCCTGAAGATTTCCATTATTAACTGGGTGCCATCAGGCCAGGGCATGAGATGGGAGAACCTTCTGGAGGGGCCAGAAGGACTTGACCTCTATTTGGGGTGCCCCCATGATGCTGGATGTGCAATTTGGGTTCACCTAAATGCTCAGCAGCTTTGGAAAGCATGTCCAGGTCTTAGGGCTTCAGAAATAGTTCTGGATTGGGGTGATATGAAGTCACTCCTTCCCCTGTGCCTTTTTTGTCCCTCACAGAAACAATGAGATTCCTGAGAGCCTTCCAAAGCCTCCAGGATTCACCACAGACCCAAATTCTCCACATGTGAGTTGTGGAAAGCGTTTCTCTGACATCCACCAAGATACAGCTTCTACAAGGGAAGAAAGGTCAACAAAAATACCTCCTTCAGTATCCAGCTGTGACTGAGCACACGCACTTAAAAAAAGACCTCACTATTACTTATTTTTAATAGCAGAGGTCTGGCAATATTAGTAATTAGTGCAAGTGTACTGTGAAGTGGGCATGTAAAAATTACTGAATTTTTAATATTTTACTGCCTCATGAAGGGCATCTAATTTGGACACTGAGCATTTTTGCAGTGAGTAAGCACTTCTATCAATTTCAATACATGGAGTTTCCCACAGAGTGAAATTTTTATGGACAGCTGCACAATTCTGAGCTGCAAATACCGTGTGTGCTTAGTTAGCACTTTTATGAGCACACAAGTTGTGGTTGCTATCAGGTATCTCTTTTTTTGTTGTGTGATCTTCTTTAACTTCACAGCAAGTATAAAGGTTGTTCTTAGGAGAAAATCGTCTTTCTACTGAGAACTAATCTTTTTTGGTATGCTCTCTATTTCTGGCTTTCACGATTGTGCTGCTGTCAAAATCCAGTTTCTCTACAAGGTGACTGACACATTGAGTACCCCTTCCTTCCCTCGATTTTAATAATAAAGAATCTACAGACATATGATTTGTTTATGCTTTTATGCATTTTCTGTTGATGGAATTTTTCCTTTTATATGACCATGCTGCTCCAATTTAAGGCTGGAATAGAGCCACATTGTTAAAACTATCCAGTGGGGGCCAAAGAAGTCAATACCTCTCTGGCCTGTATAGTCTATTTCCTACCATTTTCAGGGTCCTCAAGATTTAAAAGGGTTCTCAATTAAATACAGTAATTCTGAAATTTGACAGAATTGCCATGGATAGTTCAGTGAAGGTCTCTACTCACTGAAAGAGAAAAAGGGGAATGAGACTAACATTGATGGTATTTATAATGCACTTGGGTACAGTGGCAAAGCTATCCTTAATATTGATCCATTTGGGAGAAGTTATGTGACAAAAGGGGATCACAGCAGAAAAGGTTGTAATTTAAGAGGAAACTTTGAAGGTGAGGTTGTTTATATTCAACAGGAGACACATAAGGTAATATTTTAAAAATAACAATATTTAAATTATTATACTTCAAAATTCCTTCCATGCATCTCATAACACTACAGATTTGGCATCTGTTTCTGTACTTATACATAGAAACTATATTATAATGTGAGTTATCCATATAAAATACATCCTAATTGGGGAGGGCAAGGGCATGGTACAAATGGCAATTATAACTGATTTCCTGTGTGGAGGGCTGGTAACTCTGTTCCTAAATGATGCAAATGAGATCAGAATTTAGTCCAAGGTTCTGTTCTCCCTTTCTAAACCTGTTACCTCCCACTGTGGCAGATGTGAATACATATGGGAGAAAGAACAGAACGGATCAGATCCATCTAGTGGGAGGACAGGAACAATGTACATATTGATCTGTTACATGTAACCACAAATCACACAATTTTCACATGGAACAGGAACATATGCATTTGTTTCATATATGACATACTTGCATTTTTAATAGGCATTACATTTAAAATCATGTAAAATAATGTAACATAAAGATATGATAAGTGAACACCAGAAGTTATGTCACCAGGTATTCTTTAAATCAACACATTCTACATTTTTAGCTTTATAGCTAATGCTAAATTTGGAATTTTTCTAAGTTTGAGCTTGGAGTCCTTTAAATATTCCTCATAGGAAACTGAAATATTTCTAATAAGAAATAGAGCACAGTAGAACTTTTTATTTCTAAATCTTCATCCCTGCCCTGTCTGTATCCTCACTCTTCATGCCATTAGGATTTGTTATTTTTTAAAGTGACTGGTCTCCTGGAATTCATATTCCAAGAGGAGTTCATGGTAACTATTTATAGTGATGGGATCTTGTTTTTGTTTCTGTCACATGGTAAAAAGTTACCTTTACAACAAAAGAGCTGAAGTAATGATTTAAAATCATCCAGAAAGTTTCTGAATTATAAAAATATGTAAATTATGCAAAACCAAGTCTTGCCTGAAGGGTGAGAGACAGGAAGCCTTAAAGTAAGTTGACACAGTTTGTGAAGTGACAGACAGGCCTTGTTCTTGTGCAGTTTTTAAAATGGTAGGAAATGCAAAGAAAAAGGCCTATAGTTAAACTGAAAATCACACATCTCCACAAATCTGAACTAAATGTTTCCTGGGATCATTCATTTGCTGGTGTAAATGTCCAGCAACCTGGCACATGAGATGTGTGTTTTGAGCCTGTCTGGTCACAAGGTTAATGGAACATGGGTTTCATTAATACTTCCACCAATTTTCCAATATTTTCCCATATATGCACTAAGCAGAAACAGTAACTGAGCTGCTAAATTGTTTCCCCTCTCTCTCTGTGTTGTATTTTCCTACAGTTCTCCTTGGAAAGGATTCGCTGCTGCAATAAAAAAAAATGCTATTGATGATGAAAAATGCATTAGATGAAATTATTCCTTCAAAATGGGCACAGCCTTGCAGGGAAAGGATAAAAGAAAGTAGAGGATGCAATTCTTGATGCCCAAGATGATGGGAGTGGATCCTACCACATGCCAGTTGTGTACCAGTTTTATTCCTGTTCCTGTTTGCAGGAGTAACTGGCTGGAAATAAGAGACAAGTGGCAGAGCTTTCCAAAGGTGGTGGGAGTTCTCATCACCATGACAAGGAAACAGGAGGAGAAGGGAGAGGTTAAAAACCTCTTACTGGCTTAGGCCAGTGTGCTGTTTCACACAGTTTCCAAGGATGAGAGCATAATCAGTGCTGCAAACTGTTTGACATTCCCCTGGAAATTGTTATTGGCATGCAGGTTCATGCAGGAACTTCAGATCTTGACCTCTGTGCTCAGGACTATGTAAAGAAACACCAAAGAGTTGATTGCTGTCCTGTAGCACTTAAACCTACTAAGTTCCAAATATTCCATTTTGCATCATACCTGTATTCCTAGAATATAGAAAACTGCTTCAAGGGGGATTAATCCGGTTTCCTGTGAGTCCATCCTTGTAAAGTTCAATAAATTATGTATTCATTTCACTTTCTGAGTCACTGCAATGGTTTTGCAGCACATTTGCCACAAAGCAGAAGTTCAGAAGGGGTTTGCAACCTGCCACAAGGTAAAAAGGAGAAAAGAGATGATAAAAACTTGAAATGGGGGAAAATGTAAAGCCTTTAAATATATATATAATATATATATTTTTATATAGACTTTAAATTTTATGTATATATAAAAATACAAGGTGTAAGTCCTAAGGGCTGTATCTGCAAACAAAATCCTTCAGTTAACAGCCAGTACAGACCTGCCACTCTATGGAAAAGTTGACCCCTTTTGCTGTACATTTTATTAGAAGAAAGAAGAGAAATCTGCATTTTGGATGATCACTGGACACTTTCCAAGGCTACAGTAAACTCTGCAATCCTGAAAACAACCCAGAGGACAAGAGTTCATATTTCCTGGAAAAGCTCACTAAACTTAGTACTGACTTAGAAATAGAAGGGAGGCAAAAAGGGAAAACAAATGCAAAATGTAACTAAATCTAAAGCATCTCAGCTCAATGGAGAAGAGACTTTTTTTTTGAGATGCCTTCAGTCCCCCATGCACATGGTAAAATATTTATCAATATAACCTGGTACAAAAATTATGTGAAGGAAAAAAAAGAGAAAATTAAGACCATGGTAAAATCAGTTATCAAATGTTCACTATCTAGATTTTCAGTGGATTTTTTTTTAATAGTATTAAGTGCCCAGAAGTGGTTGGGTTCATTGATATCTACTTAGGACTAATTTATTGGCCAAGACACAGTATAATAAATACTTAGCATTCCTGAATTAAATGTTCCTATGTCAAATTGCTGTTCTGTTTGCTATCAGATGGTGTTTATTTGTTCAGAAGCCTGTCAATATTCTTCAGAGCTGCCATTATCACCTAAACTTCAATTCTTTACAGCTGTACCTTATTTATGCTGTCTAGAGGACAAGATGTAAGACCTTCAGGAGACTTTTCATAGCAAGAACTGAGTTTAGCATTGTGGCCTGTCTGCTGCAATGTCCTCTCTCTGTCAGTCATTTGATCGCCTGGGGGGGAAACATTCTTCTAACTTAGATATTTGAGCTGGTTGCCAAATGGCAAGAAGGATAAATATCCTCATTTCTCTTCTTTTTAAATGCTTCCCTCAGGATCTCATTTCTTCTTGGGGGTAATTTACTATTTTTAAAGTAGCAGGATTAAGCCTTTAGCTAAAAACAAAAGCAAAATTACAGAGAGGAAGAATATGAGAAGGAATAATGCATTAACATGGCAAATAATTTAGCCATTTTTCTGTTTGCATTTTAACCACTTCTTTATAGCTAATTAAATCAGAACATGTGGTTGCAATTTTTATCAAGATACTTATCTTTTTCATCTGTCCTCTCTGAAATCATCAATTTGAAAGATTAGACTGTAAAAAACCTGCGTATTTCATCCTGAAATGATCTTCAAGTTAAAATAGGAGTCAGTGAGGGAACCTACAATATAAACCAATCCACTCTAAAGATACCAATTTGTGCTTTTTTAGTTCACCTGGTAAAAAAAAAAAATAGAAATGTTTTAACTTGCTTGGTTCAGAGGAAAAGTGATTATTTGATTCTTGCCATTTCTGAGATTCAGAAATTTCTAAATCTCACCTCAGTTCATTTCCAGACCATTTCTTCATTATTTCTTGCAGCTTTTCCAGTTTCTAATTTTCCACATAAAGCTGTGTTTTCATTAACAGATATGACATAAAGTGAAGGTTTAAATAAAGTAACTGCAGATAGCAAGCACAATTTTTTAACAACGAAGGTAATTGACCAGTCAAACAAGCTCAAATTAACTGTGGAGTAGTCAAAGCTTTATCTTCAAAGCAGTGCTGGGAGAGGTGTGTTAGGACAATCGTGACTATTAAAAACAGAACATAAATTAGGCTGCCCAACCTCAATTAGGGTGTTTGATATTTCTAAGGCAGAGGTATCAGGGTAAACATGGAAGCTTGTGCTTTACTAAAAAATAGACAAAATCATCTGTGGCTCTACAGATACTTGATATTTTAAAGCCATCAAAACAAATGCTTCAGTCACAGCAAACTGCTGAAAATTAGAGTTTGAAATGTGAGCTCCAGTACTGCCTTCTACATCAGCAAATTCCATATTTGATTTAAATGTATGCTTTTTTTTTTTTTAATGTGAGTGTTACCCACGCTACTGCTCCGTGGGTTTAACCTCATGTTTGCAAATCACAGGCCTGGCAGAGTTCATAATCCCAAAATCACCAAGGGCCCTAAAGCCTTGCAGGAGACTAACAGGGTATATAAATAAACATATAAATAAATAAATAGATAATAAACCATGCAGAGAATTTAAAACTTTATATCTATATCTATAGATATAGATATTTGAACTTTTCCAAGGCTTAGAGACAACTGAGCAGAGTGTCAGCTGGCATGAATCCAGATGGTGCCCCAATTTTCTTTAAGGAGATGCCAGTGTCTAGCCTGGTGTATTTGTTATTATAAGACTAAAAAGAGGACAAATATTAAGCCCTATTAAAGTAACCCATATGGGCCCCCAAAGTGATTAAGTGAAACAGCACACAGTGTTCCTTCCATGTGCTAATTTGCAGCAGGAATTTCTGCTCACTCCCCTCTTTGCTAATGAGAGCTACTTCTTTCTGTGACTGAGGGGAGTGCAGGGAGCAGAACAGTCCTGGGAACAGCAATTTAATCTCTTGCTGATTCAACAGCAATTTAGTTAAACAAGTGGAGTCTTCAAATATACTTATCTATGAGGAAAATTGTTTCTCTTAAACCCTTATTGAAAGGTCTGGGAGAGACCACGTGTATTCTTACCATGGAAATCCCCCTTACTGACATTAAGTACTTCTCACTCACCTCTGTTCACATTGGACTAGAGGCTTATAAGATCGTTTTCATAAGATATTTTTAATTATTTTACCAGATATGTATAAGATATTTGTATTTTAAAGTATTAGTTTCATTGCCTACTTTTGTAAAACATTTATTGCACTTACATTTCTAATAGAGCTCAAGAGAAAATAGAAAGCAGAAAGAAACATAAGGGGACAGTGGAAAGGGAGAAGACTGAAATCTGTCTGGTAGAATGGAATGTAAGACTAAAGATCAATTTAGACATTTGATATCTGGCCCAGAAATGTGTAAATCAGGAGAGCAGAACTCCTTTTATAAAGACACAAGGTTGTTTCTTTAGACATGAATAGTTCAGTGTGCAAAACAGGGCTTAGCAGGGCATGTAATTTAAAAATCCTGCTTCCACAACAGATGCTTTTGTTTACCCTCTTTAGAAACTTGACATGGGGAAAACTTCCAGTGGAAGTGCAAAAATAATCAGATGTGGGTCAAAAATCAGATTGCCCTAATACTTGGTGCCAGTGTTTATGTAAGACTGTCACAATCTGTCCAAAGCAGGAAAAGATTCAAATAATTAAATGCATTTAGAGTGTGATCTTTTCCCTCCTAAAATAATCGTGACCAAGTCTCAAGTGAAACATCCATAAGGGAACAGGTTGCCAGTGTTGCTTTTTTCCATTTGGCACAGTGCTTGCAGTGTGACTTTTGCAACATCCTTTCTTGCCATCAGCCTTCTGATAAGTTCTGGGAAATATGAAGCCAATATAAAAATCAGGTTATGCTGAAGAGTGGCTTGTGGATGGAAACACTGAAGAGCAGCTCTAGGAGACACTAGAAGAAAATGCTGGCATCCACTGCTCAATGCTCTTTATATTTCCTTGCTAGTGAATGTCTTAGACCTAAGAAAGTACCAAGTGTTTTCCCTGCTCCTTATTTTTCTGCCCAAGAATGCTGCTGGCAATCTGACCAGAGGGAAAGTGAAAGGTGCTGTAGCACAAATACACCCAAACAAGTAATCCAAGGAGAACCTGGAAAATAGGAGGCAGGATTTCAGTACTCTGTGTTAGGTGATGGGATGATAATGTTTTGTTTGGAGGAGAAAGTGGCCTAAGTTAAAACTGAGAGGTTTCTCCAGAGTCCATGGGCATCCTGCATGAATGACAGAGCTGCTAGGAGATGATACACCTCTAAAAAATCCTTTTCCTTCTAAATTCAGTATCTATCCATCCTAAAATAAAGGATAAAAAAACCACAAAAACAAATGTGTGGTTAGTTTATGGATCCTGAGGGTTTGGGGTTTTTTTCCCCAAATTTGTGTAAAAGCAGGAGCAGTTTTTAAAGAAATTAAGGTCGGTTCCAGTGTGATTTGCTAATAGCAGCAGCAGGACCAAATTCCCATGGTGGGTCAATCATAAGCATAACCCAGACTATATTTTTCTATTATTTGCTTCAGAGGAAGGTCATTAGCACAACAAAACTACACTAAGTCTGACTGGACTTCTCACAGATCTTCCTTCAAACTGTGGAGCCAGAACAGAGACAACAACAGAACTGGCAAATTAAAGTACAGAACTGGGATGCTGCTCAACATTACTAATTTCTAACCTATCATTAATCTACAGCTGTTCCTAATTTTAAGTAGGAATGAGCCAAATGAGAGTTTCATCAGTTCAACAACAACACATTTTTTTAAACAGAGTCAAAAGAAGTGATACCAGCACTCATCTACAAGTAACAAGAAACTGAAAAATGGTGGCTCAATGGCAAGCAGGCAAAACTGAAACAAGCAGACATTCACTCAACAGGATGATCAGGATCTTGGGGCTTCTCAGAAAAAGAAATGAGGGCAAATTTAAATGCAGTGCTTTAGAAGCAAGTGTATATTGCAAGGACTGGCAAGCTGATTAATGTTACCTTGGGGTTTGTGGCTTGATTAGCTATAAATTCTGCAGTGCTGCTGCAACAACAGCAACACAAAATTATAGGTGGGGGTTTGGTTTGTTTTTTTAATTGTGCCATTAATTTCTCTGTTTGATTTTATCATTTTTCTTACACTGGAAGTTTGTTGACTGGCTGATTTTCACACTTTTGGCTGTCCAAGCTGTGCCTGGCAACACCGAGCAAGCCTGGAATTTTGGTTCCATTGAACCCAGTGGCAAGCTGGCTGCAGAGGGAAGGGTTTCGTGTGCTCTCAGCAGATGTTCCAAACTGCCTCGAGGGCATTCTCACTGCAAAACCAGGAGAACACGACAAACTCTACAGTTTCTAACATACATACCAAGCAGCTGGAAGCTTCTCAAACTCCCCGTGTGCTGCGGAGGTATTTTGCAGCATATCAGTGTCAGAAGTTGCTTCTTCAACACTTTTCCACTGTGATTTCCAAGGAGAGAGCTCTAGAAGTCGGGAAAATGCATGGGTTAACTGCTGTGCAAATTGTGTGTCGTTTGACATAAACTAACTCCTTTGAAATGTTAATTTGGAGAATTTGTCTCCTTACTCCCCAAGTTTAAAAGGCAGGTGAATCACTCTGGTAGTGATAGATTTTTGGGATAAGATAATGGATAACAAGGCTTAAACAGAATAGTCCTTTTCTTCTTTAATTCTGGCTATGGCATAAATTTCTTCTGAGGAAGCCTTGGGGGCCACTAACAAGAAATATTTTTCTGTAGAGGAAATTTAATTTTAAAAAAAGCAGACAAATGCATCTATGGATATTGTGGGCAAAATTCTTTGTCCTTGCCTCCATCAAAACAGTGGGTGAAACTGGAGGGGGAAGGAGGGGGAAGAAAGGAAAGAACAAGACACTACTTTTTCACATCTCTACCAATACCACGTATTTAACTTTTGAATTTCTTCCTGACCACAATATTGTGTCCTCGAGGAAGTGAAGCTCCTTAAATTGCTGCTGTGTGTGGTTCTTTCTATTAATACCACTTGCAAGCAGCCTTCCTGCAGAGCTGGACTCTGTGCCTTTGCTCAGCCACATCTGCCAGCTGTGTGAGAGCACGTGTGTGACATCAGTGACATTGAGGAAGGGCAGAACACTGTTCATTCTCTGTGGCCAGGCTCTGCCCGTGGGGTGCAGTGGGGCAGGGACCTTCCTACCAGCTTGGAAGGGCAAGTGCCAGGCAGGGACAGCTTGTCACAGCACCTGAAGGCACACCTTGGTCTGCAATAATAGACTGTAATTCCTGCTTTGTGGGCAGAAAATGGTTTTTGTTGAAATAACTGATTGATGTGATTGTGAAAGTAGCCACAGAAATGGCCAGTTTCTGAGGCTCATGCAACCATTTGGGTTTGCTCAGAGCAAGAATTCCAATCATGTACCATTGCTACAGTGATGGCAAATTTACACTAGGTCCTACAAGAGTGTGGTTGTTTTCATGAGCTTTATGGCAAAACCAAACATCTGTGCTTGATTACATGGGTCTTTTGTGGATAATGATCAACAATTAATAAATAAGAGCTTCAGCATTATCTCATTAATAGCTTTTTCCAAAAGCACGGAATTTTGTCAGACTCTAGTACTATGTCCATGCACATAAAAGTTCAGAAGACAATTCATTTATTTAAAATCACTAACCTAACCCCTGAAAAAGCCCTGTGGGAGGTGTTTGATGGTTTGAGATGTGTGATGGAGAACTGCTTCAGGCACCAGGCCTCCCAGGGTGAACTGCCATTCTGAGGAGTCAGGGTTTGCTGAAGGTGAGGGTGGAAAGTCAGGTCCCTGTCAATGAGTTCACCCCTCCTTGCTGGACACACTGTCCTACCTGCTGGGACTTTCCTCCAGAGGACAGCACTTTGCCTTGCCATGACCTGGCCCTGATCTGTTATTTAGACATCAAAACAGGCAGGTATTTTCAGGCTGACACAGTCAGTCCTACCAGCAATGTGCACCTGAGGCAAAACACCTGAGCTGTCTGTGCTGAAGGGATGTGACACTGAACACATCTGCCTGCAATTAGGGAGATATAGAGACCCACTGGTGTAGTTTAACAAGAAAAAAAACTTAGATTTGAAACAGAGAAGACAAACATTAGAATTGTTTTCAATCATTTAAGCTACACAGTTCTCACTTGAGAAGCTTTGATCATGTAGAATCCTGTTGAAAAGGCTGACTTGTAACCAGCCTCACATACATTATGTTGCAATGCTGCAGCACTAGTGCATGACAGATCTTTATTTTCCATTAATTCATTCTTTGCTGGAAATATAAACACTCTGTATGCTTAATAGCCCAAAAAATGAATGGTATTGCTTTTTTAAATTGCCTGTTAATGAGAATTTTGCTTGCTATTAAAGAAACCTGAGTGCCTGAGGACCATCTTTCAAATGCTGACACACCTATTTTCAACACCAACAGTGCTGAACAACCAAAACAAAATCATCCCAGACGCTGCTTTTAGTAAAAGCAGCCATGTTTTTATACTTAACTGATCAAAATAGATGTTTACAGCACTTGTGAACCACAACTGGTTTTAAAGCAGCTTTTCACTGAACTTAGGAACAGTTTCCTACTCACTCCAGTGCAGCAGAGATGGCTGTGCAAGAACATCTATGGAACAGGCAGGTATTTTCTAAGGAAAAACCTGTTCTAAGCAGGTGCCAAAAAATATATAAAAAATAATTTTTAAAGGTAGGAACGTAATAAAATCCATGGAAATGCAGGCCTGTTGGCACTTTTTTCCCCAGGCAGGGATACTCTGACTGCAGGAGGGGGCTGAGCCCACACTGGTGGGTGGGAAAGGCTCCTACAAATTCCAGTCACACCCAGTGTACCCAGCTCTGCCAGCAAAGAGGAGATGTTTGTGAGAGCTTCTAACAAATCACCTCATCAGGAACAACTGAAAGCACAACTGTGCACTCCAGAGAAAGGATGGAATTCATCCTGCTATCAGTTTTACAGAATGTTAACTAAATCTGGATTATCCTACCAGTTTTTCATGCGTGCTTGTAACAGCAGCAGCTCCACGCAGTCAGAATCTGAAAGGAAAGAGTTATCCAGAGTTACTGATACAAATCTTGTGTTGCAGGATTAAAAACTCTTCCTCCTTGCAAACTTAAAGCATTACAGGAGAAACAGAACAATTCCTTATCTTGCTTTCACACATAAGGACTTCTGATAGCTTCTGGTGACTGATACTAAACACCTGTGGAAGCTGGATTTGAAGCTTAGTGCAGTTTGAATATGTGGAATTTTTTTTCATCCTATTTTCTACTTTCTTTTTGCTGTGCTGGGAAGTAGGAGGGGGGAATCCCTTCAGCTTTATATTCTAGATAAAGCTTTAAGTGTATATAGAATATGGCACTGATAAAGGAAATAGCTGTTGAAAATGTTAAGATGATTTCTCTGTAGCAACAGTGAAAGAGAAAACTTTTCCCCAGATTTCTAGGCTAGTGTCTTTTTGCAGCTGCTTATAGATCTGTGATCAATTCTTTGGCTTGTTATTAAATCTTAATCCAAGCTGTAGTTGTGTGTGATTTTTGGCTGGCCCTAATAATGTAAAGAACATTTGAATAATGCATTTGGCAGCACATTAGGATATCTTTTTTTTTTCCCAGCCATGTCACTTATTTTGTAACAAAGCTTGCTTTTCCTGAATCACTATTGGACAAAAAGATAGAATTCAAACACTATTTGAAATTCACTTGTCTTAAATGAAAAAAAAAAAAAATCAGTCTTAAAATTTAATAAATAAATTATTAAAAATAATACGTTAATGCTAAATCATTATTAAATAAATATAAATAAATTATAATTTATTTTGCTTCTACCAAATGCCTGCTGAAGGTATTGCACATAACTAATTAGTGCTCACAAGAAAGGAGAACTTTTTGATTTTGTTTACTCCTGTTCCCATGATGCTGGCTTAGTTGTTTGAGAGAGGAAGCTGACAAAACAAAGGTGATATTACAGGAAACACTACTTTCTAGATTATTATTTATACTGAAAATAAGTTGAAAGTAATTCAATATAAAATTATAAAATATAAAATTATTTAGTGGCTTTTTAAAAAAGTTCACCGAAGATACATTTGGAAGGATCATCGTGGGTTTTTGCACAGCCAGTGGATTTTTACATCAAAAATCTAATCATGTACCTATTGGAGAGGCCCAAGTATCATTTAGGAAACCCTACAAATTCCCAGCACACTGCTGAGAATAGTGTACAGGAATTTTCTCTCCTGGTTTAGTTTCCAGCACATCTGTTTGTAGGAGCTCTGCACTGCTTCATGATGTATAAATACATTTTTTCCCCTACAGGCAATCCCCCCATAACACATAGTGGCTGCAAACCTTAACTATACATAAATAAATAGTCCCATAAGGACTTTCTACTGAAACTGTATTTTCTGTATTCAAAAACACTTTCTCCTGCTCTTTTGTTGGAGCTCTAATTTCATTTTCAACTAAAAGTACAGGACAAGGAACCAAGCCAGATCCTCACACATTAGGAAACCCACCTATGCCCACAATACGTGGAATTATTGGCTCAGAAAGTCACTGGAAAAGTGTCCAGCCACCAACTTTTCATTTGTTGTATCAGGATTTGATGCCAATCCATGTGTACCAGGCATGAATTGTAACTTCAGAGTAACCTTCTTTATTGCTCTGCTTGATATTTTATCCTCAGTACCACGAGGTTAGTTCATGCACTGAACCAAAAAAACCCACATCATTTCAGAATGCAAATTTAAAGAACCAAGCCAAGAATTTTGTTGTATTTCAGTGGGAAAAAGTGTTGTTTTGCACGTTGTGCAATTACAGACACAAATGAATGTGTGGTACAAACTACAGACACCACAGAGGGGAGACAAGTCCTGCATGAAAAGAGTTTACAATTACTTTGCTTTTCTGCTACACTGGTGTCCAGAATAAAGATGAAGTACTAATTATAAAAGACTTTAAAATCTTGAAAGAACGAGGAGGAATAGGTCACCCTGGTACCTGGAGCCCTGTTTCTAAGGGTAAGGAAATTGAAATCTCTCTGCTGAGTTCTGTCCTTGCAGCCTGGTTGCCTAACAGCATCCTGTGAAGTGGTACAGATAGTAATAAGCTGAGCCTCAGATCAAAAATAGGAACAATTTGAGGAGAGACTGAAACTCCATCATTTTAAAATAATTTGAGGAGGAAGACAGTGTTGTAATTAAAGTACTTACAGTTTTGAATAGGATAAATGTGGTCTATTCAAGTTGCTATGTGCACTGAAAAAAAGAAAAAAAACCAAAAAATGAATGTTAGTTAAATAAAAAATAAACTTGCAGCAGGTGTTTTTAACTACTTTTTCATGTACAGATAGTGAAATAGGAACTGTATCAAACACAGGAAAATTAGCTCTTTCAACAAAGAACTAAAAAGAAAAGACACAAGCCATAGGCTACAGAAGGAACCTCGAATATTATTTTTAGATGCCTGAATTATAGCCATTACAAAATTCTTTTTCCAGCTCTCACTCTGCCTTTAGTCTCCACAAAATAATAACACACATTCTGTCAGAAATAGAACCATGTTGCACACTTGCCTCTGAAAACAGAGGTGAAACACACCCTCTGAGCCAAACAATAAATCCAGGCTCTCAATATCCCAACCCTAATAACAGTCTGTGAAAGCAGGTGTTTGTTTCAAGCACTCCTGTTTATTTTACACTAAAGTCATATAATGCCATTAGTGCCCACTTAGAAAGATTTAGAAGACTAGACACAGTCTTCTCCAGAAGGGATGGCAGTTCTCATGGGAGCAGTGTAATCATTTTCAGTACAGAGGAAGAAACAAATCAGTGCTTTAATGACAGAGCTGATATTGAGATTAAATGCAGCAGGTCAGCAAAGCCTGCCTGGATTTCTCAAGAACAGCTCACAAACTGAGATTTTGGGAGTAGAGTGAACTTTCCTTGACTTCTCCATTGTCCCAGCACAACACAGCAGGAAATGGTTCCTTTGATTTTCATACCCCACTTTGCACATCTACTACCCAACAGAGACACTAAACAACTTCAGCAAACACTAAACATCAAACACTGTTGAGACATTTCAAATGACAACTCCCTAGAGTCCTTCTGTGCAGGACTCCTCTCTCCTAAGGTTAGTGATGATGTTCTGACCTGCAGAGCACTTGGCATTCACTCAGAGCATATATTAATAAGCAGGGCAAAAGAAAAATTCAAACTATTCAGTAGAAAATTAAGTTCTTAAACTTTCCAGTTTTCTCTCAGAGGGGCAAGTCAAGATGTTCTGTTGCCTGAAGGAGACCAAGAACATGGCTGCGATTTTTTGTTTGTTTTATTCCTCTAAACAGGTCCTACCTGACACATCTTAGAAGGCACTACAAACAAAATCTGAATGCCCAAAGGCACAGCTGAACTTCTGTGTGGGAGAGCTCTGCTCAGGCCATGCCCTCACACAGTACTGCCTGTACTCCTCACACAGCTCCTGTGTCACCAGAGAACAAGTATTTCTTCAGTGTATGAGTGGCTCAGAGCATTTCACCCCAGCACAACTGCTGTGGAGTCTCCATCCTTGGAGAGACTCAAAAGTCATCTGGAGATGGTTGGAGGAGACAACTGCCAGAGCTCCCTTCAGCCTNCCAGTCTCCATCCTTGGAGACTCCAGAAGTCATCTGGAGATGGTTGGAGGAGACAATTGCCAGAGCTCCCTTCAGCCTCAATCATTCTGCTTTTCAGTAAGGTCTAAAACTACAAAAGGCTTAATAGGCTTCAACAGGCTACAGGAAGCACTTTATACTGGATTTCCACCCATAGATTATGTTTCTTCATCTATCAGGGCCTTAACTTGTGTGTTTCTCCTCCATTTGAACCTTCAGCATTGCACCTGGGGCTGACATCATCCAACATCTGGGTTCTGTGAACCAAACACACAGAGCCCACCTCAAGTTTAAGGTTTCCCATATGGAGCAAGGTACCTCGACTCCTTGAGTGATAATTTTCAAGTTGTTATTCTGATGGATATTATTCTTTAGGTTTCTTTGTGAGAATTTTTTTATGTGCAATCAATTTCCTCTTCCTTCACTAATTTTGTTTGAAGTTGCTAAGAACAGCAGGAAGACAAACAAGAATAAAGGTCCAGTGGTTCATTTGGCTACATTTAGACAAGCTGATTATGTGCCATCTGACCCCTAAATGGCATCTTTTTCTAGCTCTCCAGAATAATTATAATAATTTTTAAAAATCTTCCCTTTGCCTTTCAAAACAACTCTATGAACCAGCAGGTCAGCACATCCCAAGAGGCAGGTTTTGAATACAGAAAATTGAACATGAGGGCCAAAAGAGAGCCACAGACTAGCAGGGATTTTTTTTTTTTTTGCAGGCTCCAAAATGTTCCTGCTCAGATGAAAATGGCAACACTGGCACTGTTTTCTTGCCTTGAAGCATCTGATTTCATCTAAATGTTACACAGTCCTAGAGGAATTGGAAGGGTGAAAGCAGGAAGCAACCTTAAAAAGGAAAGATTCTGTATTTTCAGGGTAGGGTTTATCACTTTGTTCTACACCATTAATTATACATATCATGCATCTGATCTGACAGTTTTGTATGCTTTGCATCTTAGGTGAATCTTTTCCCTGGGGAGGGAGGAAAGAGAAATTAAAAACTTGCCAGGGTTGAGACTCAGGAGGAGAGTTCCCTTGCCAGGAGAGATATATATACATATACATATATATATATATAAT
>VWYE01002730.1:91907-178562 GCA_013398995.1 Alaudala cheleensis
ATATATATATATTTTTTTTTTTTTTTTAAGTCTATACAGTTGCTGAACACAGTTTTCAAAGCAAAAATATGTGTCTAAATCTCAAATCCTTGAACTCACACTGCAGAAACTTCAATGAGAAGCTTGATGTTACGCTGAGCAGTAATCCCAGGAATGCCTGAGAACTCCTCAGTGCTATGCAGGCTGAAAAATCAAGCCAGCAAACTGCACATACTACATTTGCAGGTTTTTATAAGGACAGAGTAGCTGAAAATTCCCTGATTAGTTGGAGAATAGAGCTGTGGTTATCTTACAGGAAAAGGAAAATGGCTAATTTAGATTTAGATGATGAAAATGAAGTCTAGGAAAACTTGCTTCCTACCTGATTTTGAAGTTTCAGAATCTAAGTTTTGAAACTTCACCTCTAAAGTGGCCATATGAATTTTTCTTACCATTTCTGGTAAGCTCTGAAGGTCTCCAAGGGCCCAATTCCTTTATTACATTTATGGAATGAATATGCCCTGACACTGCTTTGTACACCAGAATAGTATCACACCAGGCTAGGGAACACAGATAAGGGCTAAATACATATTTCTTAGAAGGAAATATTATACTGTATTGTTAGAAGGAAAGTCCATCTTAGCTGGTCACATCTTTATTTCCCTCTCCTCATCCCTGCAGCTTGTCATTGTTGGTGCCTCAGACAGGTTCTTTGTGCCTTTTTCCACCCACACAACCACCAGTGGAATAATGTGGCTCCAGGATTTTGCTGAAAGGGATCCTTCGCTTGGGTTTGAACCTTAAAACCAGGGAGAATTTACCATTAAGACTTGGCCGAGCGCCTTCCTGGCACGTCGCAGCATGGCCCTGCCTCAGCCACTTTCGAGCTTATTAATTGATGGGAGAGATTTTAGGCTTCCCAAATGTGCCATCTATTAATAGGCAGCTTGATGATGAGCAGGCTGCTGCCCTGTGACTTTGATTTAAGCACATTTATTTCCCTCACGGCAGCAGGAGCGGCCTAGCGCCGTATCCCAACCCCTGCTTTGCAGCACTCACCCCTCATAAGAGTTTGCACTTCTTCCCCACATCCCGAAGCCTTGTTTTTGGAACATCTAGCGCCAGCTTTCTGCGGCTGACCCTCGCTGTAATTTAACAAGTATCTTTTGTTTCAGCAGCTTCTCTGCTCATCTCACACTTGGGTGTGAGGGCTGCTGACGAGGTGAGCCCTCCGCGGAGCCGCTGCTGCAGAAGCCTCGGCTTAAATGGAAGTGGCAGCACTTCAGCAGGGCCTGACTCACATTATTTGACAGAAAAGAAGTCATTCTTGCTGCTTTAAGTCATAAAACACTGCTTTTTTCCCAACGTCAGCACCGTGTGGCGCTGCCATCAACAGAGCGACTGCTACCACCATCTACTGGCAACAGCATAGAAGGGAATGAAGAGAGTGGATATTGCCTTCAGGTGGGTCTCAGCAGGGAAAAAAAACAAGAAATACAGTAAATTATCATCTTTCATATGTCACCAGCCAGTGCTGCAGCTCTGCAGTCACACTGGTAGGGAAGAGGCTCCAGAATGAGCTGCCAGGTAAAGCCTGTCTGTTCCCTGCAGCTTGTTCCCTGTGCAGTTGTGCCTTGCAGCAGGAGAAAGCCTGGCTGATCTGCTCCCTGCACTGCCTTTCATGGGAAAACATCACCAGGATGTGCCACAGGAGAGCCTGTCTGTTCCCTGCAGCTCGTGGGACGGCACTTCCCTGTGCAGTTGTGCCCTGCAGCAGGAGAAAGCCTGGCTGATCTGCTCCCTGCACTGCCTTTCATGGGAAAACATCACCAGGATGTGCCACAGGAGAGCAGCGAGAGCATCACACCCAGTGCTCCAAACGTGGAGCCCTGACAGAAAATCTAAATTCAGGATAGATAGAGCTGTGTCAGCATAACAAAGTAACTGGGAATTATTAGAGTTAAAAAAAGAAAAGAAAAAAAAGACTGTGCTGTAGTACAACGATTCGCTGTGAATCTCGTTCAAATGTTATCAAATAAGAACACCTTCTTTTACACCATTAAATTAAAGACAAAATGCACTGATGGGGAATGTTGATACTTCCTCACAGCTTTTCTGATTTAACTGTAAAACTGTCTTTCCTTTGAGAGATGATGGTGCACTTGACTTAGGGATATTAAGCACAGATTCCTGGGGGTTTTTTGAACTTGAGTCTAAATGAACATGCAGGCAAATAACATCTTAGTTTAAGAAATCACAGTGTATTTCCCCATTTTTCACTGACACTGATTGAAAGATAATTGAGGGTCTTGGATTAGGTTCTAACATGAGGCAAATAAATTAATCCTGTCGTATTCAATCAATTTTGGTTGTGTTTTCTGCATAAATCAAGTCCAGAAGAGGTCTTAGCTAAGGCATTTGATTCCAATTCTTTTACCTGTCAACAAAAACAGAGCCAGATGGAGATTATTTTATGCCCACTCAGACTTAAGGGGTAATAAAGAAATGCACCAACACCTCTGTCAGAATCAGCTATTCAGACTCATAACCAGACAAATCAGGACACACTGAAATCCCAAAGCCCTTGCCCCACTTTTCTTCCAGAGCAGTGCATGGGTCACCTCTGCTTTACCTACAGGACACAAATGACAGCCCAAATCTTGTCTGCCTAAACATGAAAACATCTGACAACCAGTTACTCTCTGGACGAGACTATCCCATTTGGGGCAGTGGTCAGCAACTTTCAGGCTTCCAGAAGGTGATGCTGATTCATTACCATTTAATCTTGCCAATCTCCTGCTCTCCTTTACTGGATAGAGGGCACAAAGTGCAGCTGAACGCCAGGGAACAAGAACTGGTACGAACACGATGTAACGCTGCAAAGGCCTGAGCCAAGCTCTGCTGGACCAGCCAAATGGCATCTGTGAGCTATTTGAAAGGATGAAACCATCAGTTCTTGTAAGCTGGACTCTGCATCAGTGCCCAACACCAAACACTGCCAAGAAGCCTTGCTGTATTTTACCCTAAGTAACCCAGGCACTTGGAAGATTACTCAGACTGCAGACCCCTCTTCAATCAGCTGAGAACTCAACTGCTCCCACAATTTACTGTAATCCTTTAGAGACTCTGATACTTTGTAGAAATTTTACCCCAAAAATTGTGACCCGTTCCAAATTCTGTACAGTCTCAAGAAGCAGCCCCTTGGAATTGTCACTCTGCCTCATTCAGGACACAATTCCCCTTTTCTTCCCTGAGGTGATGTGTTTCTTGAAGAAGCCCACCCTCAGGGGAGAGCTCTCAGAGTTGTTGCTGTATGACTTGGGATGAAATGGCCACTCAGATCTAAGATCACAAACCTTCCCATCCTCTGTGTTATGTGCCAGGTACATCCCAGTGCTCTAATTCAGCTCAGTCACTTTCCCATAGTCCTCTTCTACTTATTTAGCCAAAGCAGCAGGCCTGAGCCATGAGTTTACAAGGGTAACAAGGCCCTGATTTTATAAAGCTTTACCTATGTGCAACATTTTCCCTTCACCAAAAATCAGCAGTCCCCTCTTCTTTTCCAGGCTCCTTTCCTTGGTGTCCACTGGGGGCACAGCCACTGGAGCTTATGGATGAATTTTCATTTAAAAGAAAATCTTTAAACTTCCCTTGATATGAACACATGCAACTCACCTCAGCTGTACCAGCCTCATGACAGTTGGAACAGTTCTCAAGCCCTCCAGAAGTATCTGAGAAAGTAAAAAGAGAGTAAGATGGTTTGTCCAAGCCTCTGCTCCAAAATAATGCAATTTCTCTGTTGTTTTGTAATTTATTTATTTTGGAATTAGGGTTAGAAACCAAAGCAAATAATCCTGGCTTTTTCTCCTTTTTTTTCCACTTCCTTTTTACAAAGCTGTTGCAAATAGTATTATCTCTTTAGAATAATGGTTACTTTTGCTTCAATCTCTTTGGCTTTTCACGTGGCCAAGTGTCCAAGGAATGCTGTTTCTTAGTATGAAAAAGCCTAGAGAGTCCAAATGTTATATTTGGTTACTTTACTTATCCTTAAAAGCTACTTGGTTTGCTGTTTTCCTCCAAGTCCTACCCTGGATTTTAATAATCCGTGACTGCAGGAAGGTTGTTTTGTGGTAAAAGCATGGCATAGCCTTGATTCTCTGTCTTAATTACATGACTGTCTTTATGTCTTATTTCTGAGCCTAATTCTGACCCTATAAATCTTGCCAGATGCTGCAGGTACCCAGTATTTCCATTTTCTCCTCATTTTTTCCATTTCCTACTGATTATTTGGTGAAGACATTCAGCACATCACGGATTTGAGCTTTGCTGGTGCCAACAGCTCCCAGCTGGGTGAGAGAACAGAACTGAGCTCTCTGTGCTTCTGTCTTCTTCATTAAAGAAAATTGGGAGGCATTGGAAAAGCATCTCTATACTTACAAATTTGCCAAAATTCAGGTGTTGAAGCCCCCTTTTCTGAGGTGACTTGGTTGCTGGATGCTCAGTCACTACACCCTGTGTAAGTCAGTGGGGCTTTCCACTGAGAATTGTTTTGCAGCAGCTCTTTCTTCTGTTGCAGCAGTGCAGCAATGTTTATTAATTGCTCCCAGAGCCTTGGATGAAAGGACTTGCAAATGTGGAATACACCATTCACTCTCATTAATTCATTTCATAAACTACCTCAATGTCCTCCTTAAGCTGCTGCTGCATCTGGAGCTGTTTCCAGCTACAGTTGGGATTAGCTTTAGACAAAATGGGAATTTGAATAACCTGGCTGTGAAAGGGAGAGAACAGGCTGTTCACATTTTTATTTGCCATATGATGTGTTTTCACATATCCTGCAAACATTAATGAACAAGTAAATGTTGACCATTGGGCTGCCTTCTTTCTGATTAATGCATTTCCTCATAATAAACTATGATCCTCAACATTTCCCTCCAAACCCTGCTGCCTGAATTATTCATTAATACTTACTCCAACGAAAAAAAAAAAATATTTAGTTTAAACCTTATGCATCTTCATTGCTTCTTTAAGTATCCAGAGAGTGCTGGGTGTGTACTAGAGAAAGTTGCACAAATAAGAAATCCCTATTTATTTGCTATGAATTTGAACAAGTAGTTTTAAAATGCTCTGATGAAGTAAATCCAGCAAAAATAGTGCCACAGGATTCAAGTGTGACTGGTTGCAGCTGCCTCAAAAACCACAATCTCCTTTAAAACATGTCTTTTTCTTCGAGGGAAAAAACCCCAAATTTTGGTGTAAAAGAAAACAGTTTGCTGCAATCAGTTTTCTTCATCTCCCTAATGAACAAGTCAAGTTCATTTCAGGAGCAGATTAGTCTTCCTCACGATGTGACATGCCCTGGGATGCTGTGAGTGCTCTGTGCTGGTTCTGAGCTACCTGTGCACTGCTCACAGCACTTTCAATGATTACATGGTAGCTGTGTGTTTATATATAGTGTGTAATCATCTCAAATGCTGGGATTGCAATGTGAATAGGTAATAAGAAAATAAATTCCACTTTTGATTACATAGGCCTGTGATTAATTGTTTGAACTTTGGTAAATGAAAAGGACTTAATTAATTAAAAAAAAAAAACAACCAACCAAAACCAGCAACTCCTGAAAATGGGCTGTTATTATTTAAGGTTAATACATATTTTATGGGGTTTATGTGCAGAGTATAGCACTTTTTGGGGTTTTTTTTCTTCTTTTATTCAATTTGGTTTATTACCTTATTCATTGATTTCCCATAATAATGCTTGTGCTTATATACTGCCTTTCACTTGGGCTCATAAGGTACTTTACAAACATTAATATATTTTTCTCACCCCTTTTATTTACATCCCTCTTCTAATGAAACTATCCTGGACTAGATGTGTATGAATTACACTGAGAGCAAGAGAAACAGAAGGCAGAACATGTACCAGACTGGGGAAAAAAAAATTACAATTACTGCAAGGAAAGCCCAAAATGCCACATCCCAGGTGGCCATTGCACCTTGTGCTCTGCCCTTAACAAGGAGAAGTAGGATGGTAGATAGTGCAGCTGCTTTGGGGCTGAGCCAGAGGTCACTCAGACATTGGGTTAACCTGCCCTCAAAAAATTTCCTATTACAGAAATTGTCTGTGGAGAGCACAGGCTCTGTTCTCACCCTGAACTACCTGTGCTCTTGGAAACTTTTTTCCTGATGTCTCATCTAAATCAGTGGCTTCAGGTTCAGCTTATTACTCTATGTCTCATTCACTTGGGCACGGAGAAAAATTGCTCCCTACCTTTGCAGCAGCCTCTTCTCAGTTTAAAGGTAATTATCCTGTGGCACCTCTGTCTTTTTTCCCTCCTTTAGATGAAATCACAGCAGTTCATTAAAACTTCACTAGTGGGCATTCTCATTGCCTTGCACTTGCAATTCCACTCAGACTGCAGGGCTGCAGTGTTATCTTCAGTGAAGCCAGTGTTGGACATGGACACCAGATTTCACCAGAGCACCTTCCCTTACCCTGCAGGGCTTGTTCCTTCTTAGAGAATATTCCATGTTGGAACAGATCCTTATACTCCACCCTGTATTTCAGACCATTCCTCTAAATTATAAAGTTAAAGTAAAGAATTTTTCTTATTTTCCCAGCATGCCTGAATCTGCCTAGGATGATATGGTCTGCATATTTACTAAGCATAACCTTTGCTTCATCATCCAGGTTATTGATTAAGAAGTTTCTGCTGCACCCAGAGTACACAGGTGCTTGTAAAAAGTCTGCTTGAGAGTTTGGCAGTGAGTAATTAATAACCTCACTGTGAAGGAGGCTTTCCAGACAGCCCTGTATCAACCTTTAGGGCAGTTTAATTACAGACACACTTTTACCAGTTTTGGAAGCTGCCATGTTATGCTTACAAAGCTCAAAGAATACCATGCTGGCCAATTCTGCTATAGCTCTCTGTTCTTTCACAGAATAAAATAAAAACATTAAAAAGCAGGTTTGACTCTTGGATAATTTGCTTTTGACAGACCTTTGTTGCTTCACACTTCCTTGGGTTCATTTTGTTCCATGCTATGTTTGGGTTTTTCCCTTACAAATTATTCGTTTCTTCAGTATTTATTTCTGGGAAGGCTGGCTGATCTGTAATTCCTCTGATCTTCATTTCCCCTCTTTTTTTAAAGATAAGGACTGCATTTACTCTTTTTCCAGGATCTAGGACTCCACAAATCCTTCCTACTTTCTCAAAGATAATCTTTGATTGCCTCTATTAGATTCACCTCATTCACAGCTCCCAGTGAAGAGAGACCAAGTCCACCCAATTTCAGAAGCTGAAAGTTGCTTAGCTCCCTGTGATGATTTCTTCTCCTGCTGTAGCTCCAAATCCTGCTTCTCTGCTGCCGTTCATGTGCAGCTGATCCTCCTACTGAGAGATGAACTCTGATTTATATGAAAAAAAAGTGGTATGAAGCGTGCTGGCTTTCTCAGTTGGTACCTATCAGGAAAATTGCTGTCTAAAACAGTATCCCAGCACTTCCCATCATTGATAATCTCTCTGTTCTTCCCTGCAGTGTCATATTCCATGCCCTAATAAAAAGGCTGACTGCTGCAATAACCAGAACAACTCCTGCAGAATCCCACTTGATACATCCTTCATGTTGCATCTGATATTGTACAATATATCATTATATAATATATCATTATTAAACCAGTCTTTTATATATATATAAGTATAAAGGGCTATTTGGGCATCTTCCTGCTCCTTCCACTTCTCCTGCAAGATGGATTCAGAAACACAGATTTGACAGGAGGCTTGAGCAGTGTCCATGAAAGGCTCTCTTTAACCACAGGCACTCACCACCTTCATTCTGCTTGGCATTTAACAGATTCCACTTAGGTGGTCACAAAATCTATGGCACTGGCATCACACTTGCCATCAGAAGAGTTTCAAAGCACTCTCCATGTGAAACTTTTTAATAAGGCAGAAGTGAGCAGAGTGACTTTGCAGAGGTCGCCCAGCACGTTACGGGCTGAGCCAAGAACTGAGTCCAGACCTCCCAAATCCCAGGCCAGTGCTCCATCATTGTGTCATCCAGCCTCCCATGCTATTAATGCTCAGCCTAAATATATTCTTGTAGCAATTGATTTAATGCCATTAGTTTCAGACAGCTAATCCAAAGCTCCTTTAGTTATCCAGCCTCCAGGGATTTTTCTGGAACAAAGAACTTCAAGACCGATCCAGAAAATAACATCATCACTTTCCCAGGGATCCTAACTAGGTTTTCTCAATGGTAAAGTTATTTTGAAGGAAAATGATCATCTGCAATTCTAAATCCACTGAAAATCTAATGGAAAGATTCCATTTAACTAGGTATATTTGTGAGCAGGCCCACAATGGCTTTCTGCATTTCCTTTTCAGATGACAATGTTCAATAAAGATGTACAGTTGTAATTAATGGTATGAAGTCAAGATAATAATCATGATACATGAAAAGAGAATTAAGTAAAAAATCCTTAGGGTCTTAAAGAGATGAGAGGGTGGGTGGAATTGGAGGCTGCAGAAAAATTATATCCATTCAGCATGTCTTGGGCACAAGAGGAGATAAAGGTTCTGTGTGAATTATTGAAACAGATCAGATTAAACAACAAGCAAAGGGAGATACATGCACCCATAAAGAGGACTTTGGAGTCTTTGGCAGTGCCCAGAAGGGTGCAGTTCAAAGTCCTCAGAAGATGGCAGAGAATTTGGAGAACTGAAAACTTCCTGTTCATAGTGTGTGAGAGAACAATTGGGAACAGCCAGACCATGAGAAAGATCAGGAGGGGGTACAGAAATCTTTGTATCAAATAAACCACACAATTTTCTATGCTCTTGGCTTTCATAATCCAACTTACTGAACTAGGTGGGAGAGGGCAAATGCACCTTTCAGTCTACTATCTGAGACCCATATATGGATTTTCTCACTCACCTGGGTTCCTCCATGGTGTGGTTTCAAATTACTGAAGCTTTCAGAAAGCTCTGCTTATGCTGTGTGTTCTCCAGGACTGTAGATCAAAGAATGGAATATTATCTTCTTTCCATGGATGTTGTGTGTTTCCTTTACAGGACATTTGTTTTTCTCATCCAGCTAGCCTTTGGATCAGACCTTATTCTTTATGGTGCCTTTTAATTGCCACTATATAATAATGCCAATTACTAGGTTTTATGTCAAGGAAATCAACCATACCTTTTACAGTTTAGAATAACTTATTTGTATTATCTCTGCTTCACTATGGATGTCAGTGTTCTTAACAGCAAATCTAGTAATGGTTTGTTTTCTACAGCTGAGTGCATTAAGAGGAAGCCTTGTGCTTCCAATACTCTATTGTGCACACAGATAAAACAGAAAATAAAAATATAAAATGCTGAATCAATTATTTAAAGAGAAGATATAAGAATTGTAGTAACCAAGAATGGAAAAAGAAGACTTTCTCAACTCTAAGCAGAAACAGCCCTGAACAAAAGGAAAAACTAGATTTCATCCTACCATATTTCCAGCTCACTGATGCCACAATCTCACATGGACAGAAAGACTAAACATCTGGTTTTCCTTTATATGGATGTCTGAGTACATCCCAGCCTCAGAAGAGCAACTGAGATTTAAAATGGTCCATCCCAGGGATGGAATAATTAAAGAAACAGCAGACTTTGAGGAAAAAATTTCTCAGTGTGCTTTGTACAAGAAAGACCACTGTAGTTTCCTATGTACTCAAGCTGAGATTTAACTTTATTTTTATGTACATAGGCATATATAAAGAAACACAAATATACTTTTTATAAAATATATACAAGCATATTTTAAATATACTTTTCACAACAGAACAGGAAAGGAAAACCTGTGTGACTCACATTTAAGTGCAGAGCAGGTTTACATGCAAATCTCTCAGCTCGTTCAGGGGAGATGTTTATCTGCAGGCAGAAAGCAAACACCTCTCAATACTAATCTCCTGTGATTGATATCTCAATGTCAGAACTCGAGCTCTGAATCTCCAACAAATTGCTCAACCCCCACATAATATGCTGCTGTATCTGTGTCTGCAATGAGCCCAGTTTGAATCCAGGGCTGCCCCTTTGATGTCAGGCTGTTCATCACCATCCTGTCCCACAGCACAGCCCCAGCCAAACATCTGCCTCCTGCACCCAGCAGCCAGGTCTGAGCTTGGAGCACTCGAGGTGAGCCTTTATCAATCTCACACACAGGAATTTGGAGTGTTCCATCAGCCTGCACCAGGCACTGCAGCAGCCTGCAGTCCTCCCAGCCTCAATCCAGGTGATTTCTGCTGGCAGCCCCCTGACCTGCATGGCAGCCTGCCTCAGCAGTGGGCATTGCTCATGGCCTGTCCAAGGACAGGAAGATAAATGTGTTGAGAATCCTGCTTTTCCCATCCTCGAGCTACACACTGTCTCCTAACTCTGTCCCTGTTTCCCTAGTTCTCTGTAGGTGTCTTTTCTCAATCACACTCCAGTGTCAAATCAATCAGTGGTACCAGTGTGATTTTTGACCACTTGTTCTGTTTGCCTTGTCCTTTTTCACCTCCACTAAGGAGAAGCACAAGCTAGGGAAGGTCACTTCATGACCTGTGTGGACACTGGAATGGAGGTTAAAACTCAGGAGAACAGCTGCAGTTCCTTGCACACTAAAGCACATTGAGTGTGCTAAATTCTGATTAGAGAGGGGGGTGTTCTCCTGTCCTGGTCCTGCTTGTGCTGAGTTTTCACCTGCCCTTAGCCAAGCACAAACCTGGTGGGTTTAACAGTTTTCAGGCAATTTCCTTTTGCCTTTCACCTGAGGAAAACCCAATTCTGTCACCCTCCCGGACTGACAAAAACCCACACAGAGATGCATGCATACAGTAACATGAGCTGAAAAGAGATAGCCATGAAGCAGCAGCAGCAGCTTTTTGTGGCACTGATGTGTTTGGCCGCTTTTCCTTTGTGCTGGCCTTGCTTTTTCCATGTGCTAAATGACCTGCAAAAAGTTGTTTCAAAGTTTCTTCAACTGTTATGCACTAATCTAACAGTTACACATCAGGCTGCTGTTCCCCTCCTACGCTGAGCTGAGTCTGGTGCTTGTAGAGGGAAAAAAGCACAAAAACAGCCTGGAAGTATTTATTTTCTTTGTTGAAATTTTTCTTTGGGTCAGATTTAAGAAGCAGTCCTGAGAGAATTCAGTGCACCTCCTGAATTTTTTTTTTCCAAAGATCCCTCCAAGGAGCACCACATACCTATAGGTGTCTGCACTTTCTACAGCACTGACTGTGCTCAATTATTATGAATTTTTTATTTCTACAAAGCTGAAATTTGGTAGCATCAGCATTTTGAATTCTGCTCATGAAAGGAAAATGGCAATGACAAATTATTTTGATGGAAGTATCTAAAGAACCACTGGGAAGAAAAAAAAAGCCCTGAAGCCACCAGTAAGTTTAGAAAGAGGCATTTCTAAATGCCATACACCTTTTACAGCAATTGAAAATAAAATTATAGTAGAAAGTTGCCTATTTGGAGCTATTTCAGATCCACTTGCTGTGACAGCCAGCTCGGTGGGTTTGTCTCTTTAGGTGAATTTTCACCAAACTTACACTTTCTAATACTGTCTGAAGCCTCTGATTCATGAAAGAAAACCCAAGGCATGTACACTTCCTTTAAAAAAATAAACTTCATAAGAAAATTTCATATTATTGCTACACTAGGCAGCTTCTGATAGCCCAGGAGAAACCTTATTGACATGAATAGATTTGTTCATAAAATCCAGCTGATGAAGCAGCTGATGCTTATTCTAGTTCAGGCCCAAGTTTTACAGGGGGCATCAGGAACAGTTTGAGTTCACTGAGGTAGAGGAGAATAGAAGAGAACAAGAAATTAAATCAAAGCTTATCTAAGTTAGATCAGGTGTTCTCTCCATGTATAAATGGAGGCAACTTCCTGAGGACTTTCAAATCTGTTTTGCAACATTATCACTTCTTAAGTAAGCTTAGAATTCTTTGCTTCCACTTCAAAATCTATCCCTGCTGGAGCATCTCCTCAGGTGAACATTATCCTGATTTCCACACACCAGCCAAAAAATGTCTTCAAACTAATCTTTTCTATTGGCACCTGAACAACTTCCATTTTGTTGGAAGGGCAAATATTTTACCACAGCAGGTATTTTTAAAGCTGAATTGAGACCTGACCTTGGTATCCACAAATGTAATTCATGTTTGCAAACTAAATTTTGAAAGCTGAATTCGCCGTCTGCATCCCCACGTGCTCAGTTCACACCTTGGTATTTAGAAACCAACTGAGATTTGCAAAGACAAACACAGGAGTGTGGGCAAAGCACTTGCTCACATGAAGAAAGCAATTATTCTTCTGAATATCAACTCCTTACCTGACATGTCAGCCCAAGGATTTAATGCCCAAACAATGTGCCATCTTATATATAATTGCTAACATTAAGTCCTGTGTTCATGCCAAAGCACCCAATTTTGTGATAGATTTAAGGTCTTAATATATTCATCCCTTTTTGCTTAAACAATAGACTGGAGCTCACAAGGTTCTGCCATTTGTTGTTTTTGGCAAAACACAAAGGTTTATAGATGTTTGCTATGTGCAGTGAATTAAAATGCAAATCTCCTTAGCACAAGGCACTTTGTTCTCGGGGCTGAAAATTTACCCAAAGTACAAAAATAATTGAAGAAACGGTTGCATTTCCAACTCTTCACTGACTTCTGCTCTTCTAATTTATTTTCCTCATCCACACTATTACCAGAGGAGTCGTTCACTGAAAGCTCATTTCATTGTGAAGCCCAGAACTATTAAGAGAGGAAGCAATTCCTTCCTCCACTCTGAAAGACAACAGCTTGACGTGCTGTGTACACTGCCTGAATTTAAAGCCATTTAGTTCTCCTTTCAGAGGGAGCTTGTGACAAAGCTGCCTCAACACAACCCATCTTTTAATAATAAGTTATAATAATCATGAGGTAGGATATTCCTGGCCTGTTTCACCTGGCTGTGTTTAATGGAAAATGCAGCACTCAGCCAATGACAGAAAAAATGAGCCTCCAGCTCCCCTCTCCCTGCAGCATCAAATGATGTGGTAGTGCAGATAAAAACACAGCACATCACAGCTTGCAGCTTTGGGCTGCAGAATAATGGTGTGAAATAATAGCTGGCATATTTAAGTTGAGGAGAGCTCCAGAAATAGCTCGTGCTGCGTACTGTAAAGAAATATTAATAGAACAGGGCAGCCACAGATCAGAGACCCTGTGATTTTATCACTGGGATTTGGCACTGTGTGCTTGCATATCAATGAAATATGTCAGCTAAGACAAAGTTCTGTTTTCTCACATGGAAAGAGCCCTTTTCAGTTAATTTAAACTCCAGTTCAGCTCTGAATGGGGTCACAGTAAAAAGTGCTTACCTTTCCACAGATTTATTTCTACGTCCACCTACAGCTGATACTTCACACTGCTAAATCTCTTCTTTTTTTTCTCCCTCTTCACCCATTTTTACTCTTTCAACAAGGACAGAACCAGCAGAGCAAGGAGCATTTGTGCAGGTTACTTGTCACCAGAGCCATCAAACCTGTTTACTGTGATCAGAATAATTGTATCATTATCCGTGTTGCTTCATTAATGATGAAGGATGCAAAAGGAGAGAAGAACTGAGCTGGACTCTCAGCCCACCACTGAGATTTCCATCAAGGAAAGAAAACAGTTCCATGGCCAGTAAAACTCCTACAGCCATGCTCCTGTGGATTTATGTCCTGTGCTTCCACTGCCAAATGCCCAAAAGTGCAAATTCTCATTCCTCAGAGACAAGAGAGTATTTCTGTGGGGATGATCTGGTGTCTACATGATTTCCCAGTAATTAATGATAACACTGATGTAATAACTGAGCAATTATGCTTAAGCTACAAGCACGTGAAGCTTTTGTAATGAAATGTAAGAGCTCATAACCCAATTCTTTCCCTCAGAAAGGTGGAAAATATCTCTACTGTAAGACTAAATTTTTACAGAGCTAGAAAGAAAACCAGGTAGTGCAGGCCCTCACAGAAAGCTGAATACATAATTTCAGCAAAAAAATTATATCAATCATTCAGACAAATAAATAGCATTTTTTTCATAATTTGAAATACAAAAGGCAGACATCAAAAAGCTGGTGATGACAGTCTCTAATTTAACTTTGGATCATTTTAGACATTTTGCTGTGTAAAACCAGCACAGAAACATCCTCCAGCAGCTACTCAGAAAAAAATTGCATGAGTGGACTAATTCCTAAAAGGTGCCTCTGAGAGGGAGACTTACTCTCTTCCTGACTTATTTCAGGGTCTTCTGGACTGTGATGATGTGACAGGAGCTCCTGTTATTTCCTTCCCCATCTGTTGTCACTGCTGGCAGAACAGAACCAATCTTCCACTGAAGCCATCTCAGATTCTCCTGCTGCCTTCCCTAAGAACAACTAGGTAATATTTTATATGTATGTAGTAGCATTTCTCTCATTTATGTTATTTTATAATAGTATTAACTTAAAAATTTAACTAATACAGATATGTCAGGGTATGTGTATAGATATTTTTATGTGTAAAATGGACACAGCTAAAAGGGTGACTGACGATGACACACATCCTCATACAAATGTACAGACCTCAGACAGACAGGCAGAGTTTCCCTCCATAACCAGAACACTCAAATGCAATAAACCCATTTGTAATCATCCTCCAAGCACAGGAAAAGTTTCCCATAAATGTTGTCATTTGACCTTTTCAGAAAAGGTCACCCAAAGGCCATCGATCTCTCATTGCATTTCGATTACACACACTTTGAACCAAGGATCTTTACATTTACTGCTCTCATTTATCACAGAATGCTGATTACAGGAAACATCCAAATTCTGACATTTCAAAGGTCAGTTTGCAATTTTTAAAGATTCCCCTCCATTATTAATTTTATTGCCTGCTCTGCTCCACAAGTAATCCGTTAGAAACACAAGTTTACTCCTTGATCTAAACAATTTGTATCTCAGAATCTCAGATTTGAGTGGAATTAAAAACCACTAAAATGAAAGACAAATTATTATGCTGGCTATTCATCAGAGGAAAACATTTTGCTCAAGACAAACACCTTTATGTAGCTGTAGAGGTGGTTGGTTTTTTGGAAAGGAGGGGGTTGTTCTTGGTTTTCCTAATCACACTTCAGAGAAAAGGTGAGACACCAAACTTGAAAACAAAGTGGTTTGTGTAGTTTTGGTTTCTGACTTACCAGGTTGCCAGGTGTAATGTCAGCAGCATCACCTCTCTCCCAATTCCTCAAGTCCTTCAAGGCCATGCCCAGGTGATGTGGCAGGCATGTCAGATCAGCTCCTGAATCTGCTAAAGTATCTCAGTGAAACACATTCTCTTTTGAATTCTCATAAAATAAATCTCTTCTCAAACACATTTTAGTCCAGGATTACTTGCCTGAACTTCATTTTATATATAAAAAATTTTATAATACTCTATATTATATATAAATAAATAATTGATCCAAATACCTCAATTTGGTGCTCTGTTGCAGTAATAAAGTGAAATAAATGTTCTTTCATAAAGTGAAATAGATCTGAGCACTAACATGATGCTACTATCCCCTATTATGGAAGGGGAACACTAACTTTGATTTTTTCTTTTTCATGAGGTACTTGCATCCCTTGCCAACAGCAGCTCTGGAGTCTTGGTGGAAAGGTGCTTCTAACTGAGCCTGAAAACCCCACAGATGTTCATCTTCAAACAGGCACAGCTGCTGCCATGACCTGTAAAAGGGTATCAGAACATGAGTGGCTTTGTCTTCATCAACTGCTGGATACATGCAAATATGATAAAGTACATTTGCAAGATCACCCCCAAATCCTCCTTCATGATTAACAATGTGTGAAACCCAACAAACCATCTCACACAATTGTGTTCAGGAAGCCCAAAGCCTTTTATTTTTTGGTGCAGCCTTTCAAAGGTTGAGTCTTTATTTTGAGCACCACTCACTGAGGTATATTTTGATATGAGATATGGGGTACTGGGGCTCTGCAGAGAAATTATATGCTGATTCCAGAGTAGCTGAATAAATGCCAAACAAACAAAATTTGACAAGCAAAGTAAATCTCCCACCTCTGGCATTTCCACAGGGCTGCAATAATGTGTGCCCTTCCCCTTTGGGATATTTGGTGTGTGCACTTCAAAATGCATAATGTGGCTGTGCTCAGGAGTGATGCTCTGACTCCTTGTGGGGGAACAGCATCAGCATTTTGTACTGGCTGCCAGCTGAGGCCCAGAATCCCTTAAACATCTCCTCTAATGCCACAGAAGGTGGCAAGAGCCATCAAGTGCCACGACCAAAATGTGGATAAACCATTCCTGCTGAGCAAACAGACTCACAGATTGAGGATGAGCCCTTTGATGTGCCCACATAACTCATCTACCACAGAGCATGGAAGAAATCTCCCTGCACCAGTAAATCCCTACGTGGTAAAAATCAAAATGAGACAACAAGGGGGGAAAAAAAACCCACCCATGCTTTTTATTCCCACAGCCCAGACTTGTTTGAATTGCATTTTCTGGAGAGCTACAGGATGTCAGATGGCTGCTCTTGTTTAAACCAAAAGCTGAATCCCTCAGGTCCTTCAGATGTGAAAAATGAAAGAAAACACTTCTAAATTACTTCCTTCTCCCCCACTTCCATGCCCTGCTCTGATGATGGGCTTTCCTGTTTCTGCTTCAAATGAAAGAAGAAAGAGTTCTAAGCCACAGCTGGCAGGATATCATACTCCATTTCATTAGCCTTTTTAATAGAGATTAATAACATTCTCTCCTGTTTTAATGGGATATCACACTTCCTTATGCACTTTTGCTAGACTAAATTCCAACCAGTGCCATATGATCTTCTGGGGAGAGCTTTTAAGAGGTTTTCTATTTCTCTGCTGTGTACAAAAAAAAAAGCTACATTTTCCACTTGCAGATAACTTTTTATCCACACAGATTATCCAGGGTGTACTTTACAGATAATATTTTCTCCATCCTCTTTCAGAAATATTTGAGATATTTTTTTAGTGTTTGCAATGTTGCTTACATTGCTGCTAATCTCAACCAAATTAAAAAAAGGCAGGCAAACACTAATGACTTCTACCTTCATTACAGTATACATTTGAGTAACAGATTTATTCAGGGCATTACAGCTCTTAATTATGCACTAGATTGAGCAGCTTGGATTTACCAGCAGCACTTGGATACTCTATGAAAAGTTAACTTTAGAATTGAACACACTGAACGTGGCAAATAAGTTAAGGCAGCTGAGCAAAAAGAACATCTCCCATTCTAAGGAGGATTACAAATGCAAACTGTGTGAAAGGGCTGCTCAAAACTGACTGCAGCAGCACAATGCATTTCTTTTTATGTTCCTGAACTCAGCCCAGTTGAGTTTATAATGATAAAATGCACTAATTTGTGCTGTAGATACATCAACCACCTTGCATTGCATTCTACATGAAAACTGCTGTTGGCTGATTTTTTCCTTTTCTGTACTGAGCTGGTTGTGAGGTGTTTTCATTAGCAGGTTTGGTGGGTCCTGGCTCTGATCTCTGCACCAGGAGCAGTTCTCTGGCACCCCTTGCTGCAGAAGATGTGTTACAAACCAAAGCACAGCAGAGCTGAGTGTCAGCTCTGGAGGAGAGAAAGGAAACCAGGCACTGCTGTGAGAAGGATGAAGTGCCCCAACATTGCTGTGCTCTCTGATCTCCTTGCTTTGTTTCACAGGGTTTCAGTTCACCATTAGTACAAATTAATTAATAGGACTATTTTAATGCCCCGAGGTAGTTCCAAGATAGGCAGGTGTAAGGTACAACCAGCTACAGGTGGGGTGAAAATCCCAGTTCCCAAGCAGACACAGCAAAGGTCTCAGCTGGAGTACAAGGGACTGCTGGCTCAAATGTGAGCTCAGCTGAACAGGGCAAAGCCCAAAACTGGACCTACAAAGTCAGAATTACCTCTATTCCTTCTGCTACAGCATCAGGCACTGAAACTCCCTACACTTAGCAGATATTAAGAAAACAAATTCTTATTCAGTGGGGTGTCCCCCATTAATCCAGTCAGAACAGAATTTCTGGTGACTTACAAAAACCGTATTTTATGCAAGAAACTAAAGACTACTGAGATAATATCCTCAAAAAGGAGGATTGAGCAAGACCCTCAGGAACAGAATTGATTTTTACAATTTTAAAAATCCTCACTGGTCTAATAAAATCCCTGTGTTTTAGCATATACGTAAATGTAGACATTTTAGGAAGGTTCTTTACAATCTGTGAAGGGCCAAAGCTTTCAGGAAACCTTCAGTCTGATACCAGAAGATAATTTGGACTACTTTTATCACAAAGAGGAATTCACCAGGAACTACTAGGTGCTGCCAAAACTGCTGGCAATTTATAACCAAATCCAATGTGGTGCCATCCCAGGGTTGTGTTGTTTGACCAAAGGTCTGACTCCTTATAACCACTCTAATGATGACATTCTTTTCAAAATGGCATTTATTTAAAATACACCCTGTTAGAGAAGGAAAAAAGATTCCCACTCCTCTTTACCATAAATGAAGTCCTCATAAGAACCTTCTGATAAGGAATCACACATTTCAAATGGATTCTTCCCAGCCAGAAGCTGGGATACAAATTCTAATTGCATTTAGGCACTGCTTCAGGACGTGGCAAGTATTGCATTTTGAAAAAAACTCCTGCATTGCATGCTGTTTAGGTTCAATTCAGGATTTTTTTTATTCATTTTTAGGGGTTTTTTTGGTTGGTTAGTTGGTNTCCATTCTTTTCAAAATGACATTTATTTAAAATAGCACAACAAAATACGCCCTGTTAGAGAAGGAAAAAAGATTCCCACTCCTCTTTACCATAAATGAAGTCCTCATAAGAACCTTCTGATAAGGAATCACACATTTCAAATGGATTCTTCCCAGCCAGAAGCTGGGATACAAATTCTAATTGCATTTAGGCACTGCTTCAGGACGTGGCAAGTATTGCATTTTGAAAAAAACTCCTGCATTGCATGCTGTTTAGGTTCAATTCAGGATTTTTTTTATTCATTTTTAGGGGTTTTTTTGGTTGGTTAGTTGGTTGGGCATTTTTGTGGGTTTGGTGGGGGTTTTTGGGAGTTCTTTGTGGGTTTTTTCAGGTTTTTTTGTTTGGTTTTTTTTTGGGGGGGTTGGTTTTTTTATTTTGTTTTTTGGTTTTTGGGGGTTTTTTTGGTCAGTTTGAGTTCCTGGACTGGTTCAATATTTCTTGTGTAACTAAGCCTTTTTGAGGCAGCTACACCCCCACTGCTCCAAGCACTGTAAAGAACACACACATGTAACAGGACATGCCCCATATCACCTTAGCCAAGATATTCTCCCCTGTTTGTACCAGTGAACTCCCAGAGTCAGCATTAAATAAACTACTTAAGAGATTATTGTGGAGGGGAGACTTTCACAATGCCAAAAAGTGGACAGATTAAAAGATATTTTGTCTTTCAAACTCAGCTTCTGTGTGACTTAGTCTTTACCCNAGAGATGACAAGACTTTGGTTCCAGTAGGAGAACTCCAAAATTTCCTTCAATGGATCTATTCCAGAATTCAAGTACTTAAGACATTGGGAATACCAATGGACTTCGTTTGAACTTCAGTGTGGAGTTTGAATCTGTGCTGGAAACTTTTTCTATCTTCCCTCTGAGATCTTAAATGAAACACTGTAAGTATTGCTCTATTTAGTGATCCCCAGGAAACTAGTCCTTCAATAAAATTTTAAGTTCCTAGGCACTAGGAGCCCAAGGGTTAATTCTATTGTGACTGTTGCCCACTGGGTGACCTGATTTCAGCATCTAACCAGGAGAATCACAATTGTTTTGTCATTGAGGCAGGGTTTTTTGAAAGACCAGCAAGTGTTTCATCCCCAGCACACCCAATTTCAGAAGGCTGCAAAGAGAAAAATCAGATTGTGCATCAAGACAGGCTCTGGAAGCTTTTTGTCTTTGTTAAGTGAGAGGACAGGAGAAAGGGACTCCAGCACAGCAAATTACATGATCATGCCACAGCACTGTCAGCTCACAGACCTGCAGGCTGCAGCAGGACCTGTGCCTCATCTCTGCCCCTTGAGACTGGTGTCAGGTTTGAACAAGAGCTGTGAAGGATGGCTCAGCAGCAGGGTAATCTCATGAATTCTTATGCAGCTATTGCAAAGGAACAGCAGNATTGTACACACTCCTTGTACAATGTCTTCTACAGGTTCTCAGCGCACAGAAAAAGCTTTGATGGAAATATATATANTTCATTTTCACTGAAGGGATTGACACAGGAACAGATTCACATCGTGCCACTTGCTGTTCTCACAGCCTCTGAAAAACCAAGCCTAAGCACAGTACCTCATTTGGCAGGAAATTGGCAGGAAGGCAACAAACTTCTCAGCTTTCCCCGTGTTCTGCAGTTGGATTCTCGTCAGTTTTGAAGGGCTGGGATTTTTTTTTTTTAGGCTACAAGGAGAGGAGAAAGTGTAATCAGAAGGAAATAAAGATATCACAGCATGTGAATGTANAAAGTGTTTCATCCCCAATTTCAGCAGGCTGCAAAGAGAAAAATCAGATTGTGCATCAAGACAGGCTCTGGAAGCTTTTTGTCTTTGTTAAGTGAGAGGACAGGAGAAAGGGACTCCAGCACAGCAAATTACATGATCATGCCACAGCACTGTCAGCTCACAGACCTGCAGGCTGCAGCAGGACCTGTGCCTCATCTCTGCCCCTTGAGACTGGTGTCAGGTTTGAACAAGAGCTGTGAAGGATGGCTCAGCAGCAGGGTAATCTCATGAATTCTTATGCAGCTATTGCAAAGGAACAGCAGCAGGCCTGAAATCAGAAGGGTGAGTTGAATTACCTGCTTTTTTTGGTGTTTTGTATAATTTGTTTCTGGCTGGAGAGGATGGTATTTCTCGTGGTTCAGCCTGGTTACTCCCTTCACTGGATGCTGAATTCTAAACCCAGATACCCCAAACTCCACAATGCCATCTCCTCTACAGTGTCCCCATGGCCTTTAGCTCTCAATTCTGTTAAAGCTGGCAATAAACATCCCTGTCTTAGAGCCCCTGACAGCAGGAACCAAGTGCCTGAGCTGAGCAGAGCCGTTTTCAGGAGCTGGTGTGCACACTCCAGCCTCTGCTGCTGAGCACAGCATCTCCTCCTGCTTCTGCAGCTCTTGACCATTCCAAGGGCTCTCAGGGGCTGCAGCACCCTGTGTCAATTCATTCATTTTCCCTGAACAGATTCACATCGTGCCACTTGCTGTTCTCACAGCCTCTGAAAAAACAGGCCTAAGCTCATTTGGCAGGAAATTGGCAGGAAGGCAACAAACTTCTCAGCTTTCCCCGTGTTCTGCAGTTGGATTCTCGTCAGTTTTGAAGGGCTGGGATTTTTTTTTTTTAGGCTACAAGGAGAGGAGAAAGTGTAATCAGAAGGAAATAAAGATATCACAGCATGTGAATGTATCAGAGCAGTCATGAGCACAGAGATTGCTCTGGTGGACAGTGGGAGGGGAAAATGAACCACAGTATCTCTCTCATGTCTAAAAACCTCTTCCCTAGTCACCATCTTTAGGAATAGTATCCTCACCAAAGTGAAAACCATTCTATTATCAAGGAATCTCACTCTAAAACCACAGCTTAACCTTTACATGCTGCCAAACCAAGAGAGGAATGCAGCCCATCACCTTTCTGAATCAGTAGCATAATGAGCATGATAAATATACCAAGGTATAATTAGCTAACATTCAAAATCAATAGCTGGGATATGCTTGAGCATTTTATGCCACACTAATTCAAGAAAAAAACAACTCAAATTTAACTCAGATTTATGCTCTGAATGAACCAAACTGCTGAAGAGCAGTGGAGTGGGAGTTGTTCGTGGACCAAGAGCATACAGGCAAATTTTAAACAAAATAAATGAGAGGCATCCATTCATTCAGAAGAGGGATTTAGAATGGAAACCAGGACAAGGCCTTAGAACATTGGCACTGATGGGATCAAATTCTACCAGGGCACATTTCAGCATCAGCCAAAATGAAAACCTCTATAGGATGGCTGGAGTAGCCACTGGACTCAAACACTTGTATTTTAATCACATTGCAGGAATTGTTGCAGGCTGGCATGGAGCGCTTGCTCCTGTGCATTGCCAGGGTGAAAGAGAAAGAAGCTGGCTCCAATTCTGTTCCCCATTTTAATTCCAAAAGACCCATCAGGGTCTCTCAGACCCAAAGTTGCCATTTCACAGGAGCAGCTGTAAAATGAGAGTAAAAACCCCACAGCAGCTCACCTGGAATCCACACAATGACTGCACCTGCCTTCACCTTTCCTCACTCATTCCTCTTGCTTGCTTTGAAGATATTTTTGTTTCTTTCTTCACTGGCTCTCAGAATAGTCAAGCCTCAAATATTTACTTTCAAAATAACCTTGAGGAGGGGCAAAAAAAAACCCAACAAAAAAAAATTGACATTTTGTGGACAAAGAGACTTCTAAAACTTTCCACAATAGTTTGCACTGAGCTTACTGAACCCACTCTCTCTCACGTGACCAACTCATTATTTCCCATCAGTTCCATCAGTGAAAATGATTTCCAATGTTTTTCAGGAAAAAAACCCCACAATGTCAGCAGGGCACAGTCAAACACAATGGCTGTGAGCAGCTCAATAGACTGAATTACTCTTGCACGATTCTCTTTGCCCTGCAATGAGACACTTTGCAGCATCAATTAGGTGCAGCAAGCATTTAGCTGAAAGTCAAGAGCTGGAGGAATAATGAATTTCTTTGAAGTCTGATGACAGCCTAGGCAACAGCACAAGCAGAAAGAGAAACAATCTGGAAAACTCATTTCCATAAGAAATTGTCCCAGGTGACCTTTTCTTAGCTCTGATCTTGTGAAAGGTATCACTGTATGAATCCCTCCTCCTCCCAAGCAATTCCTCATGTAACAGGGGCTATTTGCTGCCAATCATGGCCCTGGGCTCAGTAACTCCCTGCTGAGGGTCAGTGAGAACAGGAATCATGAATGCAATGGGCAAGTGCAGAGTGCTCAGTGAATTTCACACCTCATCTGCATTTCGTGTTCATTTGCAAAAGGAAACATCTGAACACCGATGGATTTGCCAAAACCTCCCTGCGTGCCTTCAGCAGATTTTGGGTTTTCATTTTTCATCAGCAAATTGAAGATGTGTAGATGTATGGTCACATGTTTCTGGTCCTTACAGGTGCCACAGGACACCTGGTTTTTATTAGGGGCACTGATGTAAAGCTTTCCAAGGAAATTGAAGCAGTGAAGATGCCAGAAGTGGTAACAAATCCATGTGTGGAAGGTTTGCACTGCCACTCTCCAGCATTTGGAAGGAATAGCACAGAGACACGGGAAGAAACAAAGGTGGGGAGAGTGAGCAGCAAATTTAGGGGAAATCTGGAGAGAGAAGACATGGGAGTGACAAAGAATAATTGGGCTCAATGATACAAAATAGGTGTCTTGGAGTTGCTGGGGAAGAAAAGCACCTGGTAAGAGTGATAAAGAAACACTCCATTTCCAAGATTGTCAAAATACACCTTTTTGCAGCAATCTCCTCCTGGGGTTTCAGCATGTTAAGTTGCAACAAGAGCAGATATTTCACTGCAGCTTTCAGTAGCCTTAAATTGAAATTATTTCTTCCTCACAATACCATAATTCTGTGACTATGCCAACAACTTCAGCTGAACACAGTTTTCCAGACACTGCCAAATCCAAAATGCCATTGTCAATAAAGGATGAAACCAACTAGCACTGATTTGTTTCTCCAAGGAACATCAAAGGGCTTCCTAATAAATGTGCCAACTTTTGAGAAAAATAAATTTCCATTATTCAAAACAATTGCATGTTGTAAACTTATCTTCTTCCCAATCAGTTTACATTATCTTGGCAATGAATCATAATCATTAATGAGCATTTCCGAAACAAAAACACAAAAAAATTGAACCTTTGAGCATGTGTTTATAATATAGCACATACAGACTGATAAACAGAAATAATATTTGCTCTTGTTTTCAGATTACAGAGCATTTGGTGATAGAAAACATGATTAGTGCTGAGGACCTTCTTGCTTTGCAGCTTGAGGGATGTTTCCATCCTGTTTCTGTCTGGGAGAGTGTGGGCAAAATCTTTTTTCCCTTTTTTTTTTTTTTTGGAGGGAAAGAGAGAGTGAAGCAAGTTTTGTCACAGCAGGAATATTCCATGCTTCCACCATGGAATAATCATGACTAAGAGGAATCCTGGTTTCATGAGGGGTGAAATTTATCTCCTGTGCACTATTCAATGCCCTTCCTAAAGGTCATGATGCTCTTTTGCCATTAATCTCCAGCTGACCTGTACAAACTCCATCACCTCACTAATGACCTCCCACCCCACCCTGTGATTTCCTATGTACAAAAAAGCAGGTTTTTTACTTTATTAAAAGCACCTGCAGATCCAGATTAGTTTTATTAAGTTAAATAATAATAATATTTATTTTTAGTACTTATTAAGAAGAATAACAAGTTTATGAGAATATTTTTATATATTTTTGTATTCATACTTTGCTGTGTGTCTTCCAGCATTCAAATGAAAGTGGCAGATCAGTTGCCCTGCAAACTCATCCCTTCAAACTTCCACAGCAGCCAATTATTTGCCACAACCAACTCCATTTTGAGACTAGATGAAAAATAAAGTAATAAAATTATACAAGTGGTCAGAAATGTTCCATCCCCTAAACCTGAGGTTCTGCGAAAACATCACAGAAAAACAACCTGTTTCTACAGAAAACTGAACATTCATCTGAACAGCCCAAAACTGCCAGAATGGGTTTGTTTCCTTGAACAGCTGCCACAAATTATTTTTAGGATTTAGGATTTTTAGGATTTAGGATTCCTAGGAAAACTTGGGGAAGTTTGGGTCAGTATTCAGATCTGCCTTCCAATAAAAGAGCTGATAAACTGGCAACCTGGACACATTTACACATCTGTTTATATGTGCATTTATATACATCTATATTATGTATATTTATGTACAACTTACAACTTCCTCAACCCAAAGGCAGAACCACATGGACCAGCACTTTAATTCCAGTGGCACCAGACATAAAACCACTCTTTGACCACAGTTTCCATGAATAAAACTGCTCCTGCTGCAGATGCCAGAGTGAACAGAGTGCTCAGAGCTGTTCATAAATACACTGAATTAAAAAAAAATCTCTATATGAACAATGCATCTGAGCCAGACAGATTAGAGGATTAAGTTTCCCACTGCAGCAGTTCATACTAAGGTGACACAGAAATGTCAAGGATAGCAGAAGTTGCTACTGAAGCATTTGAAAAAATGAACATAAAAACCATGACTTTAAAGTAAAAGAAAAAAAACCAATAGATTCACAAATCAAATTAAGTGAGAAGTGAAAAAGTAAATAAATTCTGAGTAGAAATGATTCAACTGTCTGGATAAAACTCATTGAAAGGTCAGGTCTCAGACCATCCTGTGTGGCACACCAAAACCAGGGGATCCATTTCCTAACCTGCTGAAAGGGGCATTTAGGATAAATTCAATCAATTTACCTCTCAGCAATTCAAAGCTTTCTGGAAAGTATGCTTGCATCTAGTAAAAGCTGCAGAGTGTCTCTCTGGGAGAAATCCAGTTGCTTCCAGAGGATTGGAGGTGGAGTGGGGGGTGTTCCTCAGAAAGATCTTCATGTAAAACAAACTAAATTGTCCAGAAACATCCTGTTTTAAAACCTCATCTCAATTCCTAAAATCACCTTCCTGTTTGTTTTCATTGTTTTTTACTGTAAAACTGGTTTTTGTTCCACCTTGCAATTATTTTTAGAAATAACAAACTATAAAATAAATTGCATATTGAATAACCACAATGGGAGTAAAGATTGCTTTCACCTATGCAATGGAAAGAAAATCCTGCATGGATTATTCTTCTTGTTGGTTATTGCACCCCTGGGGCTGGAGAAAACACTTGTGACCTTCAGGACACTGAAGATCCCTCGACATCAAACCCCAGAGAAAAGGTAAATTCGCTGCTGATGTGGAAAAGTGGATGAAAAATTGCAGTTAATGGAGTCAGTCCCCTCTGAATCAGTCCCCCTGCACTCGAGAATGTTTTCCTGTCAGGTAAAAGAATGAACTTTAATCTACCATAAATCATGAGATGCCTGTTGCCTTCTTGAGGGTCAAGTGTTTCTGTCTGCATGGGCAAGTTGGGAAGAAGTTTTGATTTTGAATGCATCCCTGTATCCCCCCATCAGCACCCCCAGCACGGGCTGGGTGCTCCCCTTGGCAGCCAAAGGCTGTCAGCACCATCTCCCAAAACCCAGAGCCCAGCTGGGAAACTGAGGCTTTGCCACCGACATTTGACGTGACTTTGGGCAGTTACATCCCTCGAGGAAATAAAAATATGAACACAGCCTTTATAAGCTTCTGTAATAAAGTCAAATGACAAAAAGACTGCCTTCCTGTGCTTCTCACCCACGTGAATAAACAGCAATTTGCAGTTTTCCTGTGATGCAGGCAGTGCCTGAAAGCAGCAGGTGGAATTCTGCCAGACCTCTGAACTGTGCCCTCCCTGAGCCAGAACCTGCCACTGAAGGGAAAAAAACACACAAGAGCTTGTCTTCTTCAAAGTCTGAAAAGAAGATGGAGTAGCTGTGAATTTTGGGTTCACCTGTGGTGTTTTTCTAAATTTGCTTGTGTTTGGTTTGGTTTGGGTTTGTTTGCTTGCTTTGCAGGGGGGTGTTGTTGGGTTTTTCCCCCACAAAAATTAATATTTTCCCCTCGAACTGATGTCTCTGGGCTCCCTGCTCTTTTTGTTTGTTTATCTTTGATTAAAGGCTGTGTGCAGCATCAGGTAAGAAAGGGGAGAAGGGAACTGGAAAAAAGTGAAACTTTCCCAAGAAAATCCAATAAACAGGCGTTTAGAATGCAGATATTTCTGAGCCACCATTAAATTCACCTTTATGCAGCAAATCCACCATACCAAACAAGCAGAGATGAGCCAGCAGACTGAACCACAAATGAGCTGCTGCCATACCCAAACCTCTGAAACCTGCCCTAATGGCATTTATATTTCAAATCTTTGCAAAGCACAAACCAAACTTACTCGATGCTATGAATGCAAATGTGCCATCAAACACTGGCGCCTTTTAGATTACAAAGCTCTTATTTTCCTGTGGTGTTTTCCACACAAAATCTAGCCTCAAATAAAGACATCAGTAATTTTGCCTTGATTACACTGTAATTATTTAAATATCTTTAATTTCATACGCTGGACTAATTACCGTGTCTGTTGTTATCATTAACAGAGATTGTCACAGATAATGGATCTCATACATTGCCCCTAATTGGGAAATGCAGTTCCTGAACAATGACAGTTGTGACAAAACCAGTGATTCTGTTTAAAGGCCACCCTGGCAGTGCAGCTGGAATTTGTGCAAACAAACCACAGTGAGCAGCACAGTGAGCAGCAGGGCTGAGGGATGAGCTGCTCACAGCTCACTTGGTCCTGCTGCCAAATCTCTGTGCCTTCACAATGGCCCAAACACACAACACTGGGATTTGCCAGGGAGCTCCCAATGCTTATTTATCCATCAAAGTCCATCATATCCGGGTTTTATCCCAAATAAATTCAGTGTCTTGTGCTGGAGACTCTCCAGATCCCAGAAATAATAGAGGGGCAGGATCCTTTCCCTCCACCTGCTGGCAAATCTCCTCTCCCTAAAGCACTGCACTCACCTTCCCTGTAAAGAGCTGGGCTTTCTCCACCTTTCCCTGGTGAGGGATTCCTGCTGGACATGGAAAGTGAGCAGGGATGGAATCATTAGACAGAAAAAACACCTTTGGACATTGGATGTCCGTGATGGCAGGAGCTGTCTGTTCACAGATCTCCCCCAAAATGTGCAAAAAGAACAAAAAGGGAGAATGTCAGACCAAAAAAAAACAAAAGCACCCATGGGAAACATGAGAGAATTGTGACAAAGGTTTAAAGATGGTTTAAAGATGAGACAACACAAAAAATCGCAGAAAAGGAGAGAAGGAATTAAGAGAAGGGGAATGTTAACTGTGAGAAAAAGAACCACTGAGGAGACAAAAACCATACAACAGTCAGACATTAAAGTGCAGATGTATGAATTTCAGATTTTAAAGTGCAGATGCATGAATTTCAGACTTGCCAAAGACCAACACATTTCTGAGGAAGAAGCTCAGTTGCTGTGTACCAGAATAAAAGAGGATGGAAATACCACATGAAATGATGAACACTGTGAATAGAGAGTGGCATTAAGACTGAAAGCTCTTCAGGGGGAAGATTGCCTTTTTATTGTGTGCTTTAGCAGGAGTCAGGAGGGTTTTTAACATAACTCTTTTCTCCAAGTGCTACTTCAGCACAAATAATTAATAACAATAACAGTCAAAATAATTCATAAGACTAAATGACTTTACAAATTATCTTGTGCAGTTCTCAAGGGTGAGTGCTCCTTTCCCTCACCTCACTCACCCAAAATTCACCAGTGAATGGAGGTGCTTCCCTTGACAGCTTGAATTATGGACCAATTAATAAACTTTCTGCCTTGTGAGTGGAGCCCCAGTCAGCCCTGTGCTGAAGCTGCCTGCACATTGCATTCAGTTTGTCATGAACACCCTCCTGGCTGGCTCTCAGCACTGCTTCTGCAAAGCACAGCCTGTTGGACAGGTAAATAACAAATGCTGGATTTGTCACATCTCTGGAACACTGGCATCCCACCATGGGTATTGCAGTGTCTGGTTACCACACCACAGTGTGAATATCTCTTTTTTAAAAGTGTGCTCTCAAGAAAAGGAGTTTCCCTGTGATCACATTGATCATTAACTTAAAAGTATGGAGCAGCTCCAACAGTCTCCTCACTCCTCCTTCATGCTGATGTTCTTTTACAACACACACATTGGGCAGATTTTTTTTTTTAGCAAAGCAGCAGAGAATGAGAGCCCAGAGAGTGTTGAGTGTTACCTGCTGTAGCTGCAGACTTTCACCATGCTCTGAGCCATGGGGATGCAAATCCACTCCAGCCTGGATGGACAAACCCCCAAACACCAGAGCCTATCATCACTTTCCCTTGCCCCCCTTTTGAAGTGAAGTGAGTGGACCAGCAAGGATTTCTCTCTCTCTCCTGTGGTAATGAGTGTCTTCCCATGAGCCACTTGCCAGAGAGCTCTGTTGCATTTCATCAGTGCAATTTTCACTTCTGTAGATGAAATAGTTATAATTGAAATAGAATCAGTGCAGATTAAAAGGCAGGCAAGGCTGATCTTCTCCAGGTTCTTTCTGCTTAATCCTCTCCATCCTCCACTCTTGCTATCTATTGACTAAGAGGTGAGATTCAAGGGAAAAATGGAAATTTGTATTTCCAAAAATAATGAGGTTTGTTTGTCCTTGCATTTTCTAATATTTCAGCCTCTCAATTCCTGAAAAACATGTGGACACATCTGGAGAGAATCAGGCAAGAGAAACTTCATCACATCAGCTTTGCACTGACCTGCTGCTATTTCACCTTTCTGCTAATTGTGACACCAGCAGAGAGTATTTAGAGGGTTTAGGGATTTTTTTTTTGGCAAAGCTAGAAAAGGGTCTGATGTTTCACCAACTCAATTTAGGTGGGACATCCATCTGCAGACAGAGCTTCCTTAACAGAAATGACTTGAAGAGATTTAAGGAACATCACTGTGCTCAAGTTCTGTTGCCACCTCTGCTGTTCTGAGGCCACTGGCACCACCAGCAGCTTTTGGAATTTAATGTACAGGCTTTTAAGGTTCATTGTTTCAAAGCAGAACCTCCCCACTCTCTGTAATGAATGCATTTTTGTGCTAGCAGCAGCTTCACTGCGACACTGTTAACTTTTACTTGTGTGCAAACTGATCCTGCCTCAGCACATTGGAGTGAGCAGGGCTCCCCTGGAACTGCAGCTGTGTCACAAACCTAATAAATAATAATGCACCAGGAAACCACATTTGCTCTTTATGCTGTCACATCACATCAATTGCGTGTGGAATGATTTGTCTGCTCTCAAACAAGAGCAGCACTCATCAAGCTGCTCTCCAGCTCTTCCAAGTAGAATTCCCTAATACTGCTGGGAGAGCTAAAAATGGGGCTGGGGGGAAGTGTGTTGCCTAGGAGGCAAAATATCTTCAGTGTTTATAAAAAAAACCGAGTGAAAACAACAAATCTGCATCAACTTTCCTTAAATAACAGCAGGGTGCTAAGGCAGCAGTGCTCAGAGACAGCTGGGCCTCCTTGGAAAGGGAGGGCAGAGGGACAAAAACCCAAATCAGCATCCCTGAGCACTGGTATGACTGATTTTGCACATTGTAAACATCTCCAAACTGGTCCTACAGTGCAGGACACCATTTTAGACTGAGCTGTGATGGAAAAATATCTCCTACACCAGGAGAAACGTGAGCTGGCAGCACTTCTCAGGTAACTGAGACTTCAAGGGGGACCTTCCAGCAGCAGGGGGGAAATTCTGAACATGGATCAGCTTCCTCACTTCCAGAACCACCTTCTGATGCAAGGCTCTGGTGCATGATGGACCTGCCACCTCAGAGGAGCTGTCCCTGGCAGCCTCCCACGTGAGCAGCCTGCAGTGGCTGCTCCTCAGAGCCTCTGCAATTAACAACTGATTGGATCATGCAATATTAACTGCTGGAATGGCAAAAGCAGCCCCAGCAGCTGCAAGGTGAATGCCAACAGAAACAAAACCAGATGGTAACACTGGAAAAGCCACTCAAAGGAGCTGGTTCCCTCAGGAAAGTGCAAGGTGGTTATCCTGGGATGAACACAGGGGTAAAGGAGGAGAGGGGCAGGGCCCAGAAGAGCCTCCCCACATCAGTTCTGGGCTGGAAAGGTGAAATTGGTTTGACTCCTTCCCCTGGCAGTGTCCAAAACCACGTGCATGTGGCACTTGGGGACGTGGCTGAGCAGTGGCACTGCCAGTGTTGGGTTAACTGCTGGATTCCAGGGCCTCAGAGGGCTTTTCCAGAATGACTGTTTCTGTGTCACACTGTGGGTAAACCCTTGAGCAAAAACCACAAGAAGGCACTGAAAGCACCACAGATGGTCCCAAAGGCTTCACTGATCCCCCAGGTGCAGTTGCACCAACATTTCCCTCTCTGACTCTGGCAAAGGTTTTTAACAAACCATTGATCTGCCTGATGTTTTTGGTGCTTATCCCTTGATGATGAAACAGCCAGAGGCCTGAACTTGGAAAGAAATGGTCAGCTGTGTTCCAAACCACCAAATGCTGGGAGCAGGTGAGGTCAGCACCTCAGGGAACAGCAGACACAGACACAGGGGGGTTATTTTTACACATAGGACCACTGCAGGCACTTCAGATGTCAGAATGTCCAAGATTCCCTTGGCCCAGTGCAGAACTCTGCAGAATTCTCACCCTGTTTCACATCCTGAAACACTGAAATCATCCATGCAGGTCAAACTGAACACAGGTGACCTGCAGTGCAGACAGGGGAGGTGAGAGAAATGTTTCAGGAGAAAAAGGTTTAACTGGTTTGGCTAAATTACCTGACTTAAATACTTGCCTCCAAAGATTCTGCGCTCAATCCTGTTGATATTTGCATGGTGCTAGCTGGGGTTTAGGATTTAATCTGTCTGAAATAAAGTGAATCAATTGGGCGATAAATCTTTAATAATCAAGCTGCAACTCCTATCTCACTGATTTTTATCCTTCCTTAGGGACTCAGTGCTGTTTGATTAAATACTTGCCCTTTTCTCTCTCTATTCCATATTCTACAAATTCATTATGATGATTGCTGTCATCTGTGTAGCCCAGACTGTAAAAACAAAACCTCCTCAATAAAACTTTTCTGCTTTGTTTCAGCCAGGTCCTGGCTTGAGGACAGTCCCAAGGAGGACCCAGCCTGGGAGATCACTTTGTCCATCCCAGTTCCAGTTCAGGTGGAGTCAAGGAGCCACAGGATCAGCTGTGCTGTGATTTGCCAGGAAAAGGCCCTGAGCCAAGGGAGCAACAACCACCTGTGAAACACCTACAGACATCATTCATAACTTCCTACCCTAAAAACTTATGGGGAAGGCCAGTTTCCTGCTGCCTGGGAAAGAGGAAAAAGGGAGGAGGACTTCTAGAATACAACAGATAGTTCCGTTGGAATTAATCAGGTGTATTCAACAAAATACAGAGTTTCAGAAAGGGAAATCTCAGAATATTTACCCTGAAAATGTTGAGATTTATTTAAATAAAAGAGACAGAAGGGGTCCTGCTGAGTCCTGTTGCTCAGCCAAAGCATTCAAAATTCAAATCAGGCCATTAAAAGCCAAAAGATAAAGAATAAGGCACAGCCATGACTTTTGTTCACTGCTCCAGCCTTGCTTGACAGATTTAAAACACACTTAAAACTCCAGTATTCCATTATCTCTTAAGTGACTTCCTTTTTTATAGTGAATATGCTTTCCCAGCCACAACTGGGATATGGTTGTGCTTGAATGACAATGACAGGTTTCTAACCACAAACATAAGATGCTCTGTATACTACATATTTTATCAGGAAATAGTGGGCTGTGTCCACCTCTCTCTCTCTCCTTTTCTCAACAGATGTGCCAGCTGTGCTGCTCCCAAACAGGAAAATCAAATAAGTAAATAACCTGTTTAATTTAGTAATTCCTGAGGCTTTAATATGTGAGATTAAAAGAGTTGATTTCTGAGTATTAGGAGAGTATCAAATAAGTAGGACAGCTCTGCAAAGCTCTGACTTGATTTTACTCCAATCAATCCCTGCAGCCACTGATCCACATTCACTGTGGGTAACACAGAAAGTGCCTTTAGACTCACTCAGGGAGTGGGAAAAGACCCAGTGCAGCCCATAAACACCCAAAAAGCAGGAATGAGTTGAGAAGCAGGGCTGGTGCAAACTGTGCTGACTGCCCCAAGCACAGCATTCTCAAACTGCAGGGAAGAGCAGGAAATAAAGCAATTCCCTGGATAATTCATTCCCAAAAGAGGAATGTGCAGCACCTGCATCTGCAGGATAAGGGCAGAAGGATGGGGACTGCCAGCCAAGGGGCAAAATGGCAAGGAAGGACAGGACTTGTCTGCCAAGGACCAAGGGCAGGCTCATCTGAGTGCAAGTGAGCCATCACCTTTCTATTCCTTATTAACCTACACAGGGCAAGAGGAAGATGAAGGTTTTAAGCATTTTAAGTATTTTAAGCGTTTTCAGTTGGGTAAAAATTCCAGCATTATGGATTAATGCCTCCTGGCCACAACTGTGGAAAAGCTCAGCCTGAAAATCCACCAGGGATTCAGCCTATCCATTCTAAAAGTCACTTAACTGCATTCTTGTAGCACTCTACAAGAGCAGTAGTACTTTCCTAGAGTCTCTAGCAAGGATGATGAGTTTAAACAAAGCTTTATGCCAATGCAACTACAGTTTCCAGTTTAGACCAATTTTTTGCCTGAAGGCTTGAAACACAAGCACAACAACCTGAGAAAACAGGTCTTAAAGGTCCTGCACCTGTAAATTAGTCATAAGTACCAAAAAAAAAAATCAGCTGGGGAGGACTAATTTTTCTTTGCCTTCATATATTTTATTAATCAGGGCCAGTTTAGCAGGGAGGCACTTTGAGAAAGCACCTCAGTCAGCAAACCTGACACTGCCTCTCAGGGCAAGGCCAGCTGATGTGCTGCACACTGACCCTTGCATGGCAAGGAGTTCTCTCACTCCAAAGTGAATTAAAAAAGGGAATCAGAGGCTGAAGAAACACCTCAAAACCCAGGGGCATCACACATTGTGTATGAGAGGAGGCAGGAGCACTGCTCTGCTCCCTCAGTGAGACTTCCCAGGCAGCACACATCACACACTGTGTGACTTGTCCCTCATCCTGGAGTTCCACCAGTGCTGGCTGAACCCAAAAACTCATCAGTAAAACCCCAACTGCTCCATTTCCTCCCTAGGCCCACTGCTTCTGCCATGCTGCCACTCCTCAGCTGAACAGAAGTCAGTGTTTGAACCACTCTGGATGTGAGTTTGGATTCCAGTGCTCAGGTTTGCTGAAATCAACACCAAGTGTTTATTTACATGGATTATTTACCAGCCAAACCCAGCAGCTGCAGGCACAGGAGTGTGGGTAGGTGGGTATTAAATGGAATTTTATGGCATTTCACTCACATCCACGCTGCATTCAGGAGCCTGGGGAGGGGAGAGTTGGAAACACAATTTTAAGAGATTTTAAACATTTCTAGACTGTGGCTTCATGATTACAATAAAAGCTATTGCACTTTTGGGGCATCTCCATTGAGGTCTTCAGGTTCTGTGAGCACTTCTCCATGATTAACAGGAAGCTGGCAAGTAATTCAATGCATTTTATAATTCTGTGAGCAAATCATTGAAGCAAGGCTATCTAACCCTGGAAGGAATTTGTGTGTGCTCTTCCAGGTACTGTTTGATTCTCATCTCTAAAAGATGACACTAATTTCTCCTTACTCACTGCTTCTGCCTCTAAGGCCAAATGTTTGCAGCTTACTCAGAAATGCAGTAAAAGAGGACACAGAATCTGCTGCAAAGGATTCAAGTCTCTGCAGGGCAATACAGCTTCTCTCCATTCCCCAGCAGGCATTTTCCAACATCATGGCCCTCCCAGGAGCTTTGACAAATTCAGGGCCACATTTTAAGGGGATCAGGGAAGGCAAAATAATTTGTATCACCTTTTCAGTGCTCCAGTAGCAAGGGTTTATCATTACTGTGATTTCTGCTCACACACACACACACACATATATATATATTTTTGTAGGGATTATTTGTTTGATTGGTCAGGGGTTTTGCCTAAGAGTTGTAAAGGGGATTTAAATAACTGTTCTTGTACCCACAAGTGGTATCTCAGCCTGCAGCATTTCAGCCTGGAATCTCCAGCCAAATGAAATCACTTTTGATTCTCTATGAGCTGGGCAGCACCAAGAACAAGCAGACAGGCTTGTTTACCTGTCTCTCCATAAAGCAGCTCCTAATTAATCATAATTAAGCGTTATTAAGTGGGAACACAGAGATGTCTTGTCTGGCATTGATCATTACCATCAGGAAATGACTGTATGGGGTACAAAGCATCTGGTTTTAAACTGCAGACACACTCTGCACTAAGAACTGCCTTGCCCCCTACAGACACAGCATCAAGCAAATGGTTTTTTGCCTCTTTGCAAAAAGGTGCTGAATCCAGCTGTGCCAGATGCTGTGAGAGCCTCGAGTGGCCCTGGCTGCTCCTCTCCATCAACAGGGACTGAGCAAAGTCCAGGCTTCCCTAAAAAACTGCCCCTGTTCATGAGGACACTGGGGGTGTTTCACCCACGTGTGTCAAATCCAGCTGCTCCTGCAGCAAAAATGCACATCACCCCTGCAAGGGTTTGAAAAATTCTGTTTGTTAACATGTGAGCTTCTGATCAGGGCATAGAAAATGACTTGGTTTGAGTTAAACCCGAAGGAAAGGGCTCAGCATTCCTGTGGCCAAAACCAACACCATGGCACCATCTTCTGGGTGTATAAAGCCAACACTGCCCACAGGCACAGGCTGCTGGTTCCATCCCTGAGCTCAGCTCACTGTGTCAATAAAGGGTTTTAAAATGTGAAATTCTTCCTGTCCAGCTGTTTGGGAAACTGTTTTACAGTTTTACGAAAAAATAATAACATCACACTAAACTGAGAGAACTTTTAAGATAAAAAAATAATAAACAGCTCTACAAAGTTGAGCAGCAGCAGGTTTAGGAGAATTTATAGGCATTTTTAGTACAATTGTATCACAAAAGAAAAATCATAAAATAAGCTAAAAATCAAAAAGCAATCCTCAAACCCTGCAGGTAATGTGAATCTCCACAGGATCCTCATGTGAACCCTAAATGAGACACATGGATATATATCCTGCCTTCAGGACTAAAACCACCACTGTCATGAAAGGGTTTTTGATCCAGCAGAAAAAATTCATTTCATTTCTAGCCCATATTTTAATGCTAATATTTTTGATATTTTAACCACAAAGCCATTTGTGGCTTGAAACTCCAAGCCCTGACACAATGACACACTACATCCATCTGTCCAAAATGCCCAAAAATCCTATTTTTACAAGGCCAGCAGAAGAAGGCGAAGAGGAGCAGGATACTTTTACATTTAAATTTGTCTGGCTCTTCCATTTGAGTTAGCAGTTTCTATCTTATACAACTTTTCAGCTGACAGAAGGAACAACTGCACTTTGAATTCCTTAAAAACTTGCCTGTTCCCTGCTTGTTCCATTTGGTGTCTTTTCCATCCCTGAATGTTTTGTCAGCAAGTCTGTGAAGACACGAAGAAAGTAATTTCTACATTCACAGGTTTTACATTTCAGTTTGGACCTTTGAGCAGCAGCTTAAGAGCACACAAAATTACTGAGGATGAGAAGAAAAATCTGTTTAAGAACTCCCAAAGACCACACCATAAAGATTGAATTTCCCTGTCAAACAATTCAGGCACCACAGCAATTGAGGCTCCAGATGAGGCAGCAATGGTTGGGCTGGAATTTCATGCAGCAATTCTTCCTCAGGGTCTGTCTTGTCCCTGAGCCAGTGGTCAGGCACTCAGATAAAGCCAGGTTTGCTCTGGGCTGTGGGGGAGTCACTCCTGGACCAAAGCCACGGGTATAAAACTCACCAGCTCTGCAGAGGGCTGGCCAAGCAAATGATTGAACAGGCAGTGTGTGTGTGAAGGGGCACCTCACATCCTTTTTCAGTGGCAATAGACCTGAAAACTGCATTTCATTTGCTCCTGGTGAGAAGGAACAGGGAGGAAAGCATCCTGCCTGGCAGTTCCAGGCTATTGTAGCAGATGGAAATAACCTCCTGCAGCTCTTCTGACACTGCTGCCCTGGATTCCTCCTCCCTGGGAGGGATTCAAGTGGCTGAAGTCAAACGTGAAACACCACACTGCTGCAAAACTCTGCTGGGGAATTCCAAACGCAGGGATGGCTGCACTCTGCAACACCTCTGATGCCCTGCTGACACCTGAACATCCTCTGCTCCCTCCCATCTCAGCAGTAACACCAGCTGCAGGGCATTTCTGTGCTTTTGTTGTAGTTGACTGATTTCTGCTGGGTGTCTGTGCCCTCTCCTCCCTCAGCTGCAGAGAAAGAGAGTTTAAACAAGAAGCATCCAGGAGCACAATGAAATCCCAGCTCATGCAGGCAAGGCAGGCATGGAAATCATCCTGAAAACTCAAGTCTCCACGATCTTTCAAGTGCCTCCTTGAGAAACTCTCCAGTGATCCAATTGTTCCTAGACCTGCTGGAGCTTGTTAGGAAACACCTCTGCAAGCAGAAACAAGACCTCTGTGCTGACTGCTTCCTCTCAGTGCAGAGTTTGGTGGGCATGGATCCTAATTGGCTTCTCCATAATGCAGTGCTGACACTGGCAGCATGGAGAATTCTCCAGAGGTGAATTAGAAAGGCTAGAAAATTACCTGTTAGAAAGATAAAAACAGCTGCCAGGGTTTGCCAGGCTGAGGGCACTCAGAAGGGACTGAAACATCCAACCCAAACTGCACAGCAGTGAGTCAGCAGTGACCCAGGGCAGGACCTCCACAAAATAAACTGGGTAGAAATAGCAGTGACCAATATCAAAATTAGAATAGGGCCACCTCAAGCACCTTCCATCCTTTCTGTGTGTATCAGAATATCCAGATCAAACACTGACATGAGGCAGGTTGAAATCACAGGCAGAAAGAATAAAATACAAAGTGGTTTTGGGTGCTCTGGGCTGACAGAGCACTGGTTTGGGTTCATTAAACACTCAGCTGGGAGGCTGCAGAGCTGGGCTCACTGTTCCTGCTCCTGACATCAGGCTCCAAAACAAAACTATGAAGTATTGTAAGGGTTGTATTTCATTAGAGGAGACACCATCATGGGCTCAGGTGTAAAAAGCCCCCTGGACTCTCAGTCCTGCTGCTGGGAGACAAATCCAGAGCTAAGGATAACGGGGGAACACACAGAATTACAGCTCCCCTGCATGCAAGTGCATCCCTGAGTGCCCAGGGGAGAGCCAGGTACCAAACACTGCTGAGTTCACTGGGAAAAAAAAAAATCCTCTTTTTTCTCTCACATTTGCTCTGGCTGCTTGCCAAGAGTTTGGAAGCAATTCCTGCATGGATTTCCAGACTTTTTATGTTCACATAGATGGATATAAAACCTCAGACACTCAGTAAGGGGTTTGGAGTGTGATCAGCACGGACTGGGAGGGAAGCCAGCTCCCAGAGGCACCAGGACATGCAAAGCAGACCCACTTAAACACAGATTTCATTCTTCATCTACTTAAATAGGGCTACACTTAGCTGTACTTCCCTATTGGACTCTAATACATACATATTATACACAAATATATATGATACATATTTTAAACAGATATGGTTTGAAACACAGAACTCAACAGAAGAAAAAATACTGCTCATCAACTGAATTCTTCCAAAGGAAAAAAAAACAACATACTCAAAGGCATGCAAAGGCCACTGAAATGAGTGGTTTCCAAAGGAGATGTGCCAAGTGCTGGGTGAGCACAGGTTTGGAGCCTGTGCCATCACCAGGGCATTTGTGCATTACCACAATCTGGGCAGGCTGAGCTGCCTGGAGTGGCACAGAATAAACTCTCAAGTTTCACCTCCTCTGCTTTGCTGTTCTACTTTAGAGTGTGTTATATCAACATGAGACTGTTCTCTCCAACGTGCACAAAATTGTCTTTCACAACGTTATTTTGATCCTCTTGCACCAAGGCAGAAAATGAACTCCTCTGAGAAGCTGCAGTGCTCTGGAACAATATCTGCCAGTTCTGTTCCTTTCTCCTCTAAGAGCAAGAAGCTCAGCAACTCCAGCAGCAGTTTATGACTGTTACTGCCTCAGAGAAGAGGGACCCAAACTCCATCCTGAGGGAACAGCTCTGCAATGTCATCCCCAGCAAATTCATCCCAGAAGTGCCCTGGACTAGGGGACAGAATCAAATATTTGCTCAGCTCAGAATTCACTCTGCCAGAGGGGAGCAACATCTCAAACTGCTTCAGCTCCTCACTGTGTGAGCACCACTCCTAAATCTTTCCCCTGGATCTCAAGGATTAGTCCAGCTCTGCACAGTCCAACACAGGTTAATTATTCACCCCTTGCCATCTTTCCCCTCCACCCCATCCCTTCTGTACCTCTCATGCATTTTGATAACTACAAACGCAGAATTTAACATCTTAGCCATTGCTCTATTACCCAACGTGAATCCTATCTACTTGTTGTACTTGCAGGGAGGAAATTTGGTCAAAGAATGAGCTCTGTATGAATTTCTGCTCTTTGATGTGCAGCTGAGCCCCTGATTGCAACTGAGAAACAGCTGAGAGAGACACTCAACCTAGAATCCATTATTTCATGGAGTTCTGTGCACCCAATTCCTCTGCAGTTGCAAAAAAAAAATTGCATTTTATTTTAGCTGGAAGGGCAACAAAATTCACAGCAGCATCCTTGAAATGGCACCATGGGGATTTGTTCTCTGAATCAGGAAGGGGAGGTGCAGTAGGGTGAGCTACTCCTTCTGATCCAGGCAACAGACTCTGTTTCTTTTTCCTTAAACACACAGAAAGAAAAATAAAAAGCCCCACTGGCCAGTAATTTCCCTCTTTTCCCAGGAACTCTGAGGCCAATATATCACTTTCAGACAGAAGAGGCTTTGGCTGCAGGCTCCTTCAACACAGAATTGCTGTTATTTCTGGGACTCAGAGAAGAATGCAGCCTGCCTTTGTTCATTCCTCTCTTCATTTTGCTGTTTCCAAACACACCAGCAAACAATTAGCTCGATGGGCTGATTACAGACTCCTTGGAAAGAGTCAATTGTGAGCTCTCCAGCTGCAAAGTGGCAGATCCAAAACCTCCAATAAATGTCAAAAGGGACAGGGGAATCCTGTTTCACCATCACCAGCCCTCTCCTGAGGTGTCAGCTCAGGGATCTCCCTCAAAAAGCTGACAAACACAAAATCCTGGAGGCAAGCCTTCCCTTCACACAAGTCTTTTTCCAACCACAATGAAGCTAAACAGCAAAATAAATGCCTTTCAGCCTGCACCATCATGCCAACCTCCCAGTACTTCTTCTGCAAGCAAAAAGGTTTTCAAAGCTTATATTTTAATATTTTTTCCCTTATTTAAGACCCCATTATTGCTGTTGGAAAAACTCCTCTTGGCAGGTCACTGTACTGCTTCAGGGCTCTCCTTTCCTGTTCCTCAGAGGTCTGAGGCTACAGCCTGCCCAAAAACCAGGCTACTCCCAAGTTCTTATTTATGTAATCAGCCTAGAGAAAAAGTAAACTAAAACTGCTGGATTTGAGTTTTTATGGTTCTTAAGAATTTAGAGATGAAGTTGTACTGTGAAGAAGAAACTCTGACAACCCAAAGCTTGAAACTGGGGGAGGTTCCACCACCTTCAGGGTGAATTTCTGCTAAACCATTTCATGTTTGAGAACCAGAACACTGGGGTTTGGCCACAGATTATTACAGCCAGAAACTGTAGGTGGAACAGTGAATAAAAGACTTGATAACCTCCGTTTCAAAGCTGATTGTTTTGCCTGGCCTTGCTGTGAACCAGCTACTCCCAACCCAAGGGAAATAACAAAATCAGCTGCTGTCAAGCTTTAATGAGAATGCCTAATAGTATTAATCCATTTAAAACTTTAATAACGTGTAATTAAAATTGGTTTTCTGCACCCACGTTTCTGCAGAGCAAGCAGCTGGATTTGTGGTCACGTGCATGAAATGGGAAAATCAGCTTTGGGAACCCCAAGTCTGCAGTAGGTGGGACTTGTTTTCCTCCAGATAAACTGGGCAGAAACCACACAGCCTGAATTGCATCTGGGTTGTGAAAACATCTGTACAGCTCCTGTTGTGCCCTGTTGTTCCTTGGCAGAGCACAGGCTGAACTGGCCATTTGTATGTACCACGTTCTCTAATTGCTATTGATGAGCCAAGAGAAAGCTCAAATGGATGCCCTGAGTACCTCAACAAAATGAGAATTTCACTCCATAAACAACAGCCACGCCACTGCAAATTCTTACTCCTCTCTGTTTGGTACCTCAAAACTCCTGGCATCCATCACTGCAAGATTTTGGCCTTCCCAAAAGCATCCTGAAGGTCACTACCACCACGTTTCTGCAGTACCCTGTCTCTGGCAAACACAGCAGCTGATCAGCAATCCCAGAGCACTGCAATAACCAGGAACATGCATAGGGACCCAGCTAAATCTTTATTTCTTTCTCAAACAAAGGGAGGAAGGAGGGTTTAGGATTCATAACACAAGCTGCACAACTCTTTGGAAGCTGCCAGAAGGTGACACAGACACAGACTTTGTGCAGGGGTTGAGTTTTATCAGCACTCTTAAAGTTGCTCTGAATTTCACAGGATCAGGTCCTAACCCCAAACTAAAGCAAAACTGAGGGAATTGTTCCCTCCTTTGGGAATAAATCCATTTGTTCACTGGGCCCCTGCAGAGGGGCTGCCTTTGGTGGAGATTTCTGCTCTCCACAGCTCTCCCTCACAGCTCTCCATCACATTGCCAAGAAGTACCTCAAAGGGATATTTATTAAAAATCACCATAATTTCATCCTACAGGTCTGCACAGATTAAATCCTCCAGTTTCAGCTCTCCTATCACACTTTTGACTGTGCTCTATTTATTCTATAATATTTTAATACATACAACTCAGTACAGCTGTTCTTACAGTTCTGACAGCAGCCTCTGCTCCCCCAGCTGTATCACTCTCTAACCTGCTTATTCTTTAAATATTATCTTTTCCTTTATCTTTTCTTTTTATGATATATTTTATTTTTGTATGGATTCAAGCTGTTTTTTACCCAAGCTGGCAAAAAGAAGTGGAATGGGAAGTAAATTAATTTCCAAAGCCATTAGGACACTCCAAAAATAGCAAGGAAAGAAGGTGGCAAAGTGAGATTTTGCTTCACTAGAAAGAAAGAAAAACAGTGGCTGCTCATAAAAATGCCAAGTGAATTGATGTTTCATTAAAGAAAGAAATTCCAGTGGCACAAAAGACTAATTTAGGTCTAAAGCTGCCACAAAGTCACTGTTTACTGTTCCCATAGATAAAGGGTGAAATGCATTCACGCTCTGGTTGTCTGTGCATGTATTTATTACACCTGAGGCAGCTGCTCTGAGATACCCAGTGCCCTTTAGACAACAGCTACAGCAAAAAAAACAAATACCTTATTTAAAAACAGTCACTTGGAAACCAAGGAGCATAATAAATACTAATCTTCATAACCCACAGTCCTGAGCTAAAGACAAGTGATACTGGAAATGAAAAACATCCACCTCTTGATTTTCCTGACTCAGAGATTTTGTTCACGATGGATGGGTTGTCAGTTTACCTAAAACACATTCTTGTGTTATTTGAAATACCCTGCAAAGTGGGACAGCTCTTTCAGAAAAATAAAAACAAAACCAAAGAGAGAAAAAAAAAAGGGATGGGATGAGAGTTATGAGACTTTATGTCACACTGCTCTCATTCTGGGCTACAGAGGAGCACCAGAAGTGCTGTAGGGCAGTATTTTAATATGGTACAAGACAGCAGCTACAGCACTCCCTGACCTGTTTCCAGGCTGCTCAGCACAGCCCAGCCCTTATTTATCCACTGGGTCACCCTTTCCTCCAGTTTAATAAAGGCTTACAGGGCAATTTATGGACCTCCAGGAGAGCTTTGTATCAGTTTGTTCCAGTTGTTTCTAGAAACTTCCAGGACAACAACACCCTCACAGAGCCATGGTAAGACCTTTTTTGCTGTCATGGAGTTACAGATTTGGTTGGCAAACTGTTAAAATTGAAATCCTGTGAAAGAAATCAGCAATGACATCACCAAGCTCTGAAAAATAAACCAGAAGGAAAGAAAGCCAAGCACCCCCTGTGGTACCAGGCAGCCACAGAATATGGGAGGATGCCCAGAGAACACTTCCAATTCTTTCCCTGCACAGGCCATCACATTCCCACTCTCATTTTCAGGCTTTTTCTCTAAAGAGGTCTGGGCCAGGACTAACTTTTCCACAGAAATAGGCTCACAGAACAGCAACAATGAAAATGAAAAGGGACAGCATGAAATGGGAATTTGTGGCCACCTCTCACATCAGCAGCTCACCCCTCAGTTCTCTCAGCCTTCCTCCCCCTCTAAAGGAATATTTTTCCCCCTGCCTACACATAAATGACACACCTATTATGCACCTAATTACATGCATAAATTATAATTATTTTAATTGCTCCATCTTCTTCAAAAAGACAGATCCTCTATTTATGCATGTTCTCTCTCTCTCCATGTGAGCAAAGTATTTCTCTGCGATGTATTTAGTCACAAAAAACTTGAAGTTGTACTATCAAGTGAGAGAACTTGAACAGTTTTGAGGCTGATTTCACCTGCACTTAGCAAACAGGTTTACAGTGAAGCAGATGGATAAATCTTAATTCAAGGAATCCTTTATGATGCTTCAACTTCTGCTAAAGTCACCAGACTTTTTCCATTCCCACTGTTTTAGCCAGTGCTTTGCAATCTCAAATCCCCCCTGGATTTCAATTGCTATTCACAAGGCTATTTAGGGAAAAACCTGGTGAATTTTCACTTGCAGACTTTGCAGATCTGATTTCCCCACAGGCAGCAGTGTCTGAGAGCTGGAAGGGTCAAACCCCACAAGAGTCAGTGTTTTACCCATGATTTGTGTTTCGGTGGAGGTGAAATTTCTTGCTCTCTTTAGAAAACACTGTGAGTGTTTGAGAAAACACAGTATTTCAGGAAATAAATATTGCTGGAANGACAGTATTTCAGGAAATAAATACTACTAGAACTGTTGAAATATAAACTCCTTTTTTTTCCCCCTCTTCTCCTTCATTTTACACTTGACACTTATTACTTTTTCTAATGTTAACTCACTTTGTATCATTACTACTTTTGTTTGTATAACCACAGGACCCAGNGCAGACTTTGCAGATCTGATTTCCCCACAGGCAGCAGTGTCTGAGAGCTGGAAGGGTCAAACCCCACAAGAGTCAGTGTTTTACCCATGATTTGTGTTTCAGTGGAGGTGAAATTTCTTGCTCTCTTTAAAAAACACTGTGAGTGTTTGAGAAAAGACAGTATTTCAGGAAATAAATACTACTAGAACTGTTGAAATATAAACTCCTTTTTTTTCCCCCTCTTCTCCTTCATTTTACACTTGACACTTATTACTTTTTCTAATGTTAACTCACTTTGTATCATTACTACTTTTGTTTGTATAACCACAGGACCCAGAACTTTGCTGGTAAGAAGTTGGCATACCAAAGATAAGTTCTAAAAATCACAACATTTTTTAATTCCATCCTGATCTGTTATAGAGCACAAATTATTATTTTAATTTTTCCCTACCTCACAGAATACACTGCAGAGGCATGACTTCACATTTGAAGAATTGCCCAAGACTTGTTTGGAGATCATTTTGTTTCAGCATCACAAATGATGCTGAAATCACTTTTGGCCAGAGCCATTCCAGCTGCCACAGACCCCAGTGAACAGCTGTGGGATTTACAAAGAAAACACAAAAATAGACAAAAATGCTTTGAGAGCAGCAGAAGCTGGGCTGTGTAGGAGGGAACAGCTTTGTTTGAAGAGCAGGGCAGGGCTCGAGGGGAGCTACAATGACACACCGTGGTGACAGCAAGGGGCTCCAAGCTGGGATCAAGCTCTCAAGGACACCTGGAATTCTGCTGATGCAACTTTCTTAGCCTTGAAGCACACTCAGAAAAAGTGACCTACAAGAGTCCTTGCAGCAGCAGCTACTGGTACTGAGCATTTCCATCCTCTTTTACTGGCTGCTGCTGCCAAGGAACTCACCAGCTCAAAATAAAAGTGCCTCGTGTGTCCTTCAGCACAAAACCACTAATTGTTATTGGAAACAAGTGCCTTCATTATTCACAGCAATGTTCATCCTGATGCTGTTAAACCAAAGAGGGTTAAGTTGATAAATACCCAGTTTCTTTTCATAAATGTTGATTCTTGAAGCCCACAGTGTTTTCAGCAGTGTGCACACACAGCAGCAGCTCTCATTCTCAGTTTGCTGCATCCCTGCTTGAAATCCAAGCATTGAGCCAGGTTTGTTTTTCCCTAGTTCTGCACTTGTAATGAGAATTGTGTGTTCCCCACCCTGGCAGGCTGGGGCAGAGCCAGCCCTGCAGCAGGGGAGACTGCAGAAATCACCCTGGGCAGCCTCACCCAGGAGCCACTCTGATCCCAAATCCTGGATCTGGAACACAAACAGCCAATGATAGGACAGAGTTTGTTGCTGCAGTCTAACCTTGCCCAGCTTAAACCACTGCTGGGTGCACTTTTAAAATTATAACCTCCAGAACAGGTCCTTTCAGGTAAAATAACCCTGCACTTGGGTTGCAAACATGGAAAAAAAAACAAAACACACTCAAATTTCAACATAAACCCCTTTTTGCTGATTTTCACTAGAGACTGCAATAAATCTCTGCCTCATTTGCATTATTTTGCATATTTGCAAACAAGTTTTCACATCTGAAAACTACAAAAGGACAGGTTAATTTTGTACATGAATGCATGTAAGCACAGTTACTACAATATGCACCAAAACTTTTTTTTAAACCTTTATATATTTCATATATTACATAAATATATACAATAATATATAAATATATGTTTATATTGATTTTTAAATATATTTTAGATTTTTTTTTCTTGTATTCTGATATTCACAGGTGTTTTTTCCTATTCAGCAAGACACTGGTGCATCAAGCAAGCTCTAAGCCTCCTGTGGAGCCTACACTAAACTCCACATTATTTAAACCTGTCACCTCAAAGCAACAAATCCCTGAATAATTTGCTAAATGGGGATATCCTAGGAAATTCCATATTTCTTCCTGGGATTGGGACCTTCACCCTCAACACGAAGCTGAGCTGATCACTGCCAATAAAAAAAGTATCACCTTGGGATTGTTGTCAGTCTGTTCCACAGCACCAGCTCAAACCAAAAATAAAGGAGTACACAAGCAAACAGCTCCTCTGAAACAGCACTAATGGGTAAAAATAACCTAAAGATTTAATTTGCTAGTACAAGAATATGTTAAAAGAAAATCCTCAGTGAAATACCAATGAGACCTGGATCTAACCAATCCCTGGAGCACAAAGGTGCCCCCAGCAAACCAGCCCAGCTCAGTATTTGCAAACTGGTGAGGGCACAAATGAGGTGACAGAACATAAATCCCATCTTGAGTTACAGGTTTTTCTATTCTCTTGAACACTGAAACGCTTTCAAACTTAATAAATTAATATTTCACTTTTAGAAACATCCTTTGTGCTTCCATGAACAGAAGGATTCTCTCTGCAGCACCAGAAGGACAGGCAATTAAGGAATGTGCTGATCAACCTTTATGTGACAAGGGACAACATGACAGACTAATTAGGTCAGCCCCACTTCATTTTTCTCCAGCAAAACTGTGCCTGGTAGGCAAGGAGTTACAAGCTGTAATTAATGTCAATTATTCATTTATCCATTACCCAGCTTCTCATCTGGGCCAAAGGCAGCTTTCCCATTTTGGAACAACATTCTGGATTTTGCATTTCAACACCAGCAACACTGAGAAAGTCTCCTTAATTTTTCTAATGTAAAAACCAGAGGGTTTTTTTTTGTTCTCATCATAAAATAAGAACAAAAAACCTGTTCCTTGTTGCTTTAAGTGAGCTTGGCACACATTTTATAAACCAACTCGAGATGCCCTGTTGCTCTACTTTAGGGTTTTGTTAACTGCAACACCCTTAACTTGCCCAAGGAATCCTCCTGTGGCAGAGCTCAGCCCACTGAAGAACCAGGCTCTGTGTGCCTTCCTTCAGAAGGAAAACCAGAGCTTAAACTGCCAAAATCTGATGGAAGGAAATAGAAACCTAAATGGCATCACTAACGTGATTTTTGACATTTTAATTTTTAATTTTTTTTATTTTAATTACTAAGCTCAGTATTGTAAAAAAGTTAGTTTCAACAAATATCCTAATTACCACTCCCAAGCCAATTTGCTTCTCTTTTTTAAATTTTATTTTCAAAAACAACATGAGAGTTTTATCTGGATTTGACTCTTATCTCTTCTCAATTACACAGGACCTGCAGTCCAAAATCAATCTAACAGGACCATTTTAATAGCACCTAAACCTTTAACTGGAATTTTTTTGGAGTCACCAAGTGACATCCTTTATTCCACTCACACTTCCAATGGGCAGGAGCAGGGCTGATGTCTGTGACCATAAAATACCAAGGGGAAAAATGTGTGAGCAGGCACTCAGCTGGTGTCTTTTTTACCTTTTTTACTTTGCAGAAAGTGCTTTCTCATCCTGAGACTCTTTTGCAGATATCTTTGTTTAAAACCACCCTGCCTAAGGAGAGACCACGTGAAACCTCAGCTGCAGCCATCAGTTGTGACATTCCAGCCAAACACATTTGGATCAATACCTGGGACAGGCTCCTGAACTGCTTCAAAATGCCAGGTCAGGAGCTCTGTGGTTTTGGCAATCATCTCTAGCAACTGTCAAAGCCTCCAGAGGCCAAGCCCTGCAAAGACTTTGGTGGTGGAGATACACACTTGGACTTTACACTTCTTCCACCAAGATGTTAATTTTAAGCTGACATGCCTTATTCCTTGGGAAGATATTTATGCAGTAATTTATACAGATTATTAGAACCTGATGGGCAAAAAAAAGGGGAAAAAAAGGGGGGAAAAAATGAGGATTTGGTGTATTACTTCCATTTGTCACCAAAATTGCAATCCACCAAAGCTGGTTTTATAAAATAAATAAGAAATCCTTTATGCGTGTATTAGGATGGGTCTGGCTTTTGTAGGGTAGCTGGGCATTTAGATCTCAATCTGACAGGACCTCTGTTGGGAGGTAACAAGCCAAGCTTTTCTTCCCCTCACTTAGAGAAGCCACTCTGTGCAGATACAGGAGGATTTCACCCCATCTCCTTTGTGTAACACAATATTCATTTGTTCTCCTGCACTGAGAGATTCCTATTGCTGCTGCATTAGACCAAGATTTAACCTGTACACGTGTGATATTTGCTGCTCCCCCACAACCCTGCAGCCCCTTCTTGGCCCTTTCTACTCTCCTGATTGCTGTGATGACACCAACCCAGCTGCACTGCAGTGACAGCACTGGTGTGCAGCTCCTGCCTTGCAGCTCATTGCAGGTGCTGCTGCATGTGAGGATGGCAAGGGAAAAACTTCATTTTCACCCCTCTCAGCACGCTTGGGTGCCTGTTTGCAAAACCAGAGAGAGCACCAAGGGGAGCAGGCACCTCCACCTCTCGAAAGAAAAGGTGCACTAATACAGTTTTAGCCCACAGTTTTCTGGCAGCAGCTGCCCAACACCAAGTTCTCCTCAAATAAATGAAATTTGCTTGTTCCTTAATGAGATTAGCAAGAAGGGAAGGATGTTTTTTCTGTCACAGTGCTACACCAGATCCTGATCCACACGGGTTCTGCTGCTCCAGATCCACCCTGGGTCCAGTCCCTTCACCTTTCAGCTCAACCATTCCCATGTCTACAGAAGGAAGAGCCCAGTTCCCACCCATCTCACATGTCCAGGCTTCCAGCTCTGAAGGGCAGCACCCACTCCCAGAGGGTCCCTGCAGGGCTTCCCAAAGGCTCTGTGACAAGAGTGGGAGTTCAAAACCAGGCACTGGAACCAATCACTCTGTGCTCCAGAGGGTCAAGTCCTCCACACAGCATTTGGGAGGTTTAAGTTTCCAGATCATGAATATTTCCACTGAAGACAATCTTCAGCAGATAAGAGGGGAGACACCTGGGTTCTAGACAGAGACTGTCCTGCAAGAGCAACATCCTTCTGCCACAAGAGTGAAACTCAGAAAACACAGGTTTTAATGGTGACCTAAACCTCCTCACCCAGCTTCTCATCTGGGCCCAAGGCAGGTCTCCCATTTTTAAAACAACATCCTGAATTTTGTATTTCGACACCAGCAATACTGAGAAAGCCTCCTTGATTTTTCTAACGTTAAAACATCATCTGTTACAACATTTGCTGCTCCCACACTTGTCCTCCCTGCATGGTGAAGCTCTGTGACCTTTTTCCTGCCTGGAACCTTGGCAAATAGAATGTATAAGAACACTTCAATGGTTTATCAGCTGAATTCCAGGCTTTGGCATCTCTTCCTATGAAAGGAGGCATTTCCTGCTGTGCCAAGGCAGCCTGGGGTACAATGGGAGCAGATTTAATCAGTGAACCTCTGAGCACTAAGTGTCCCTGAGAAGAGGATAAAGGCCTGCAGTGATGGGCTGTGCTTCCCCTCTGCACAACATTTATTTCTAGTTCAAGAAAGAAAAAAACTATTTCTTTGCTCCTGAGCATGCAACAAATTGGGAGGTTTTATACTCCCCTTGCATTACTGGACACAGAGAAATTTTACACCATTAGGTCTAACAGTGTTGGGAGGCTGAAAAAAACCCCAACCAATTACATCAACAACAAAAAAACCCCAAACACACCCCCCCCCAAAAAAAAATCTGATGTGAATGTAAAGTTTGAGCTGCATAAAACTTTGCCCTGCTTTCACTGAAATCTCTTTGATGTGATTACTGCATTTGTTTCCATGAGGTTATTATTAAAACAATAAAATAGAACCACAATTCACTTCACACACTGTCAAACTCACCAGCTATTTTAGTCCTGTCCTGGCATAGCTGGAGATTTCAATTTTAAGATTCTCAGTGACTTTAGGAGACAAAAGTTTGAGCAAATTAAACCCACAGAACATGAAATAAAATACTGCAAGGTTTCAGAAAAGAACAATCAGACTTAGAGCTGAAGTATAATGATTTTTTGGCTCTTGGTGACATCAGAGAACAAAAACAATATATTCCTCATATGCAGTTCATAACAAATGATCTGGTCAATCATTAGTCCCTACCTGAGAATTGAAGTCTATATACGCAAAAAAATAGGTTTTATGATCAGGGTTTGCCTGATTTTTTAAAGAATAACACTTTTCTACTGGTTAACTTTTATGGTAGCAGTCCTTGGGTTTTTAATAAAAATGTTTGGAGGGAAAACATAAAAGCCAAACAGAACCTAACAGAGAGATTGTGGAATGAAATCCCTACACAGCTCCCTTTTTCCAGCCCACAGAGTTCCTACAAGCTACAGGCACTGCAGCTCCAAGTCCATCCTGCTGGCACTCAAATGTCAGGAATTCCAGATGTTTAGAGCATGACAGCCTCAACAGCACTTCTGGGTGTTGGAAACAACTCCTTGATCCACCAAACCAAACACCAGAATGCCAAGCACAACCAGGCTGGCTGGAGAACACCCTGTGCATTTCTTTCACACAGGCATTCCCAGCACTGCTCTGCCAACCACATTCCATGAGCTTCCACCTCAGGAAAAGGTGGAAGCTCAAACCAGCTTCCACCTGATTGGAAGCCACCAGGGATGGCAGCTCTTGCAGAAACAGAGGGGGCAATTTTGATCATGCTACTTTAATTGCAAAGAAAAAAAATAATCTATATATAAGGGCACTGGAAGAACACTGAGAAAATGTTCTTAAGCCATTTCTTCCTCTTCCATATGCAGTGATAAGGCTGAGAGTGAATAAATTTATGCCAACTCATTTTTCCCATGCAAGGTGTCAGAGATAAGGGCCCCATTGTTATGTGTTGAAGCTAAATTTAAGCCAGAATTTTAAACTGTGCTGGGGTCGGTGTTTCTGAGAATTTTTTCATCTGAAAAGACATAATGCTTGGCAGGAAACTTCTGTTATTGCTTGTTCTGTTCTGTGTTATATGTGTATACACACAAATATAGCCTAATAAAGAACCATTATTCCTTTTCCTTCATTTTTGCCTGGAAGGCCCATAAGTTTCAGACTTGTAATAATTTGGAGGGAGAGGGTCTTGTTTTTCATTCTGGGGAGGTTCCCACCTTCCTTAGCAGAAATTTTGTTCCTTAAACCAGGACATAAAGTTTTCAAACACATCTCAGATGGCAGAAGATCAGAACATGAGCTTCCAACACTTGTTCACATTTTACAGCAGTTTGGTGATATTTGTACACTAGAAGTTTCCCAATCACTTTTTCAGACTATTCCTGATGCCTTACAGATTTTACTCTTTGTTTTGGATTAATTATACCTCACCTGGCCTCTGTCACATTGTGTGCTGCACCAATTACTCCCTGACTCTCTCACACACACACATTTCTCAAGGTTCATTGCTGCAGTACCCCTCTTGTTAGAGGGCAGAAATGAGCCCAGACACACACTGCTTGTTTATCCCAGCATGAAAAAGGGCCTGCTTTATTCCTCTTTCCAGCTCAGCCATCCTGACTCCAACCATTCCCTGCCCCTGGCTGCAGCAGCTCCTGCTGGAGGTTTCCCTGGCAGCCTCTCACTGCTGCTTCTTTCCTGCTCAGCTCTGACTGCAGGGATCAGTTTGCAGGCTCTGAATGAGGCTTTTACCCAGCCAGACTGTGAGTGCAGGTTCCACCAACAGGCTCTGACTGCAGCCCCACACTGACCTCACTGCAGGGACTCTCTCTCCTCAGGATCCTGCTGCTTCATGCTCCTCTCCTTCCCTCTTCCTCAAGGTTCCTCCTCCTTCATGATCCTCCATGATAATGCTCCCTCAGCAGCTCAGCCAGTCCCTTTTATCACCTTCTCTTTATTGGATACAGCTGGGACTCATCAGGGGCTGTATTGGTAATTAACACAGCTGGGACTGATCAGGGGCCAGCTCACCTGGATTCCCTTCTCCCACAAGTATCCTGTCCTTGTTCAGAAATTAGTTTGCAGACTCTAAATGCAGGCTGGACTCTGACTGCAGGTTCTAACAACCACACTGACCTCACTGCAGGGATTCTCTCTCCTCAGGGTCCTGCTGCTTCATGGTTCCCTCTTCCTCAAAGTTCCTCCTTCTTTTCCTCCTCCACAATGATTCCTCCTCAGCAGCTCAGCCAGTCCCTTTTATCACCTCACCTTTATTGGACACAGCTGGGACTCATCAGGGCCAGGCTGTATTGGTAATTAACACAGCTGGTACTTATTAGGGAGCAGATCACCGAGATCCCCTTCCCCTGCAGTTCATTAAATGCCCATCCAGAGCCACAAAAGCCTTTTAGAAATAAAGGGTCTATGCAGCTGCACCACAATTTGATAGGCTACTACAGCTTTAATTCACCTGAATAAACTTGGCTTTATCTCCTAGAGGTCAGAATGCCAGCTCACCACTGCAGTACAACGAGGAGTAAATTAAAATAGGTACCAGTGCCACAGTTGTAGTGACAGGAGTTGGATCTTATAATCCTTATGGGTCCCTTCCATCTTGGGGTGATTTATGATTCTCCACCTTTCAGGACCTTTCCCAGTGGCAGCTCTACTTAGAACTGGAAGAAAACCCCAAACATTTCAAGGCTCAGTGAGGAAGATGCCCAGCAACATCTGAATTTGGCCATCTCTAGCTGAAGGGACAGTGGGAAGTGTCACCCTCTGCTCTGAAACACCCGTAGTGCAGTTAATCATGGGGTGTCTGTTGGGCTGGCTGTCTCCATAACAACATCATTAAAAGTACATTTTAAATTCTTCATTATGCTCCTGTTCACGAACAAGATTAATTTTTATAAAGACATTCTTGCAAGAGCTGGCTTCTATTACAGGCTGGATTGATGAGCATTTCTGAGCAGGAGACAAAACTGACTCCAGTTGAATTAATAATATATGTTATTAATGTATTAAAAGATCTAAACAGCTTTAAAAATTCATTTTACAGTGCTTTTTTTGTCATTACAGACAACTTTGTAATTCTAATTCTTTCAATAGTTGCCAGGAGGAAACAGGAGTTTTGGCAAAAGAACAACACCATTTAACTTACCAGCACCCAAAAAATTAGGTGGCTGAGAATAGAAATATTCACAATAAAAAAAACCAAAAATATTGAAAAGTTCTCAGTGTTTCATACTAAAAAATCTGTTAATCCTTACAAAGAATGGCATGTTCCTAAGCAGATTTCTGCAGTAAACCATACCAAAACCTGATGCAATAAACAATTGAAACCATTTTTAAAAGGCTGTTCAGAACAATTTCTCACTCTGCTGCTGTTTCTGAGCAGGAGAGAGACTCCAGCTTCAGGCAAGGAACTGGAATGAACAAAACCCACAATTCAACTGCAGGGATCAGAATTTTGGGGTCACTTGAACTGCATCTGAATGCATCAGCAATGCATTTTTTATTGAAGCTGAAAGTCCACTTATAAAGCTGACAAATTTGAGAAACCAAGATATCTGCTGGCACACAGGGCACCAGAATTTAGAGTTTCTCAGCCCTGCTCCTGATGTCAACACGAGTTTTACTTGTGGAAAACATTGAGGCACAGCTCAAACACATCACTCAGCAGCATATCTGAATCAAAGTATTCCTTAATAAAGGCAAAAAAAAATTTCCAAAGTTTTTATTATTTTTTAGTATTTTTTTAATGTTTCTTTTAATTCTAAGATGTTCATTCCTGAGCCTTCTCACCTGTGGTCTGAAATCCAATAAAGCAGCTCCCAAGTCCAAATTGCTTGTGGAACATCTCATTTTGTTCTCCCTCACTTAACAGCAGAGCAGCCCAGGGTTCCTAAATATAAACTGCACATTCTTGAAGAATCATCTGTGAATTAAAAGAAAACGATGCAAGTGTTGCTTTTTTTACACGGACTGCCAGAAAATAGATAATTATGTTTATACAAAAAATTTATATTATGGTATATTCTGCTGAAATATATTTTGATCAATGTACCCATCCCAAAATGGAGATGAGTCAACACTGGTAAGATTTTAAATGAAGTTTAAGAACGACCTCATTGAAGCAATATTTAGAAGTGTGAATTAATGATGAATTAAGCTATTTTGTAAACTCATCTGTGTCCTTTTTTTCTACTTCTACACAAAAGTCAGTTCCGAAGAACAGCCACACGGTGGAGGTAAAAGCCCATAATTTGAAATGAGAGTCTCCCACGAGTCGCTGCAACATTCTGTCCCCCTTTTATGTTAAAGTGAATTGCCGAGAAATAAATATCACTCTTTTAGAAAGTTACTAGAAAGCTGAACCGGGGAGGGGTGGAAAGGGAAAAGAAGGGGGAAAAAAATAAATACCAAGATTTTATCCCAAAAATAGCAAAAGGTAGGGAAATTACCATTGAAACAACGGAACAAACCCTTTTTCAAATGTAAAATTTGTGCAGATCAATATACTAAGAGAATTATATCCCTGAGGAACAAGCTTGTGAAACAGGCAGGTAACAGAAAATCAATATTCTGTTTTCTGCCTGTTTAACAAGCTTGTTCCTCAGGGATATAATAAAGTAGAATTGTATAATAAAATATATGAAATAAATATAATATGAAGCCACTGTAGTATCATGGCTTCAGTTCAAAATAAAACAATTTTAGTCTAAATTGAAGCCATAATACTACAAGTGTCACATGCAGTCTTACAAGAAACCCCATGTAAGTAAAATCAGAACCAGCTGAAGTCCCTAACTTGGGTTTTGATGTAAATCACGTGCAGCTGCAGGCAGAAGAGAATCCTCCCTCCCTGCAGAGCAGCAGGCACGCTGTTAACAAACTGCAAAAACTGGGATTTGAAATGCAATTCCACCTGACACCAGGGCCTATCCTGGGAAAAGGCTGCCTTGAAGACCTTCCAGAGGTTTTTCACAGATGTACTTGCCAACATGTGGACCCTGTATATTCAGGCAAATAATAGCATAAAGAAAAATAATTTAAAATTAATTCTATTTTTTTTTTAATTTTGAAAGGCCTTTGTGGGGAGCGAAGGGCCCAATCTGTTGGCCAAACTCCCCTTTTAGGGAATTTTTCTGCCTCCTTGGGGCTCAGGATAAGACACTACCAGGAAACTCCCACAGCCTCATAGAGCCTTGGGATTCTTATTCACTTTTCTTATTTTCTGTGTGTCCCAACAAAGTCACAATGAGTAGCCCAAGGGTGAGGGGAGATATTTAAAGGCTTTAGGAGCAAGAATGGCATCAAAAGCAGCAGGTGGAAGCAGTTTATCCATCTCTGGCTCTGAGAATGGTGTCACTGGCAAAGCTCTGTGGGTTTGGAGCAGTGGGGTGTTCTGTACAACACCAGGCCTGTTTGTGCCCAGCTGGATCCACTTTCATCAGTGGAGCAAAACAACTTTTTCCTCCTAAGCTGGCAGGATCAATCAAAAGAGCACCACTGTATTAGTCCATAGGTTATTCAGGAAAATCTCTGGATCCTTACCTTTATGGATAAGTTCACATTGCCAGCTGTGAGCTGGGGCTATCCTGGCACAGATCAGAACAGCTCCAGGAGATTCAGGTGGCATTCAGCTGGCAGCCCATCCCCAGCTGTGCTCCCTACATGTCAGGGGCAGATAAAATGGAATAGAAGGAACCATCAATTCCCCTGGGGGCAGAGAGACCATTACAGAGAGAGCTCGATGGGGCAGTGCCCTTGGGAAATCACCAACCCACTGGAATCCAACCAATTCTGCTGGATTCTGCTCTCCAAATGCTGTCATTCTAGATGGGGGTCCAAACTGGGGGACAGGCTCCTCACCAGGAGGGTGGCCAAGGACTGACAAGCACCTAGAAGTTGCTCTGGGTTTGGCTGGAAGAGTTTATTTTGTTTCTCACAGTAGCTGGGGCAGTGCTGGAGACCAAAGCAGTACTGACAAGAGAACAAAGCTTTGTTGCTGAGCAGCACTTGCACAACATCAGAGCCTTCTGCTCCTCCTTCTGCACCTGTGATAAAGGTCAGAGTGGGTGCATTTGTTTGGGTGGTGAAGGGATAGAGGCTGATAAGATCATCTTTTCACTGGGTGTCCTGTCCTGCTGTTACAGGAACCAGGTCAAGCTTTTAGTTTATTTAATTTTAATTTAAGAAATTACCTATAATTTATTATCTACAAAAATATAAATATATTCTTTATATTTAAAACCCTATATTTAACAATTTTACTATATATTCTTTTATATAAGCTAAAGTAATCAAATAATGATAATATAAGCATAACTGTTTTATATAAAATAATTATATATTTCTAATATTAATCAACANCACTGGTCCCTCTCCTCAGGGTCTGGTTTGTAACACAAACAACTTGTGTCCTGCCACAACCCTGGCTCAGTGGCCCAAGCTCCCACTCAGGCCTGCTGCTCAAACCCACCTTTTTGGGATGGTTCCTCTTCTGTTGTGACCCTTGCCAGGAGATCCCCATGATTTCCACTGCAGCATTTGACACAGCCATGGAAAAAGCACATTTCCCTTGGGAAGCTGTGTGCACCCTGGCTGGCTGCACAGCTCCCCAAGGAGGAGAATGTCCCTTGAGCTGCACCACTCTGTAGCTCATGAGAGGTTTAACTATTTCCAGCCATGCAGAGAAACCATTGGAGAGGCATGAGTATTTTTTTTTTCATCTCTGCAAAAAGAGCAGTACAACCCTGCTGGGTTCCAGGNACAACTTGTGTCCTGCCACAACCCTGGCTCAGTGGCCCAAGCTCCCACTCAGGCCTGCTGCTCAAACCCACCTTTTTGGGATGGTTCCTCTTCTGTTGTGAGCCTTGCCAGGAGATCCCCATGATTTCCACTGCAGCATTTGACACAGCCATGGAAAAAGCACATTTCCCTTGGGAAGCTGTGTGCACCCTGGCTGACTGCACAGCTCCCCAAGGAGGATAATGTCCCTTGAGCTGCTCCACTCTGTAGCTCATGAGAGGCTTAACTATTTCCAGCCATGCACATTGAAGAGAGGGGCATTAATATATTTTGTTTGTTTTTTTGATCTCTGCAAAAAGAGGAGTACAACCCTGCTGGGTTCCAGGAAGGTTCAGTGAACTGAGAGGTGCCTGTGCAGCAGCAGACCTTACCCTCTGCTGTCCTCTCAGAGTGTGATGGGCCACCACTGTAGTTTGATTTCTGGAGGCATAACCCCCCTCAAAGCATTTACCTCTTGTTGGCATCCCTTGGATCCCTTCTAGGGTCAGCTCACAGGTTCCCATCTCACTGGTTTGAGGTTGAAAAAAGCTGCTGCAAAGGCAGAAGTCCCAGTGGCTGTGGCAGTAATGCTGCCAAGCTGTCTTCTTCAAATTCTGGCACACTTGCCAAGCTTGGGATGATGCCTCTCATGCCTGGTTTGTTTTCCAAAAGCCTGCAATCCTTGCTGTGTGGCATCTGGAACAGCTGCCTGTTTGCTGTTGTTACAGAGCACTGTCTTGATTTGAACAACTCATCATTTCAGGCACATGGCCATGTCCTCATTAATGCTGGATTTTGCCTGACATCAAATTGTCTGGTTTACAGACCCTCACTGCAGTGCAGGCTCTGGGAGGGACATCATGGGCATTTTCAGCAGCTGAAGTTCTCATGTCTGGGCTCATCTCTCAGTGGGAAGAGACAAAGCAGCAGCAGCAGCAGGTGACACTTCTGGGTTACCACTGTGGCAGGGGCAAACTGCAGGGATTCTGGCCATTGGCAAAGGCTTCAACTCACACTGAGAGCCAACTTTGCCATGAGATTGTGATAGAGGGGAAAAAAAAAATCCATGAAAACTTACCATAACCTTCCCATTTGCTCCAAGTTACACATTTCCAAGTGAAATAGATTAATTAAACACAGCTACAGGGACAGAGCTCCTGCACCCTTTGCTGGAGGCCTCTGGAGGTCACTGCCCTCTACCAAGCACCAGCTGCTCAATCTGGTGCAGTTAATCCTGCTGGGGCTGTCACCTGGCTGGACAACACCCAGTGCCACAGGCTGGGGGAAACAGGCCTTGGCCAGGAGCTGCTCTTGGGGCTGGTGCCTCTTGATGTGGTGTCCCTTATCCAGCATCCTCCAAACTTGGTGACAGTGCCACAGACACAGCTGGGTTGGCAAAAACCCTCTGAAGTCATCAAATCCAGCCTAAAACCATCAAGCCAGAAACCACTCTCACACTGGTCGAGTTTCCTTTGGAACATTCCTTGCTTTCCCTGTTGTTCCAAGGAAAGGTCAGAGAATCACAGCATATTCCAAGCTGGAAGGGACCCACAAGGATCATTGGAGCTTAAAAGGGGTCTTTCCAAAGCAGGTGCATCACCCATCTTAGTCCCAATCAGGAATTATCTGATAGGCCAGATAATGGGGACAGCAAACACCAGCCTGAAGGCTGCACTCTGTGACAGTCCCACCACAGGCAGCTGTGGAGCAGAACTCTCTTGGACCTGACTCTTTTTTAAGGTGTATTCCCTCTGTGCAAGGGAAGCTGCTGCACCTGCTTCCAGGGAGCCACATCCAGAGGGGCCAGGTGTTGGTGGCTCCCTGCCCTTGCTCAGCCAGTGCTGCAGCCCTGGATGGGAGCTGCCATTTCTGACTGATCAGCTGAGACCAGGATTCTCCTGAGGTGTCCTTTGAGCAGGATGCAAGAGCAGCACACCTGGACCTTCCTGCTTTGTTGGGTCAGGTGCTGGTTAAAGGTGACCATCAGGAGTTTGGGCTCCTGCTGTCCCAGCCCTGGGGAGCTGGGTTCCCTCCTTGGGCAGTGGCAGTGCTGGCACCCCACAGCAGCAGCTCAGGGCCACCACCACGGGCAGCATCCAAACCCAAGGACAGGCCGGAGTGTAACCACCTACAGGTTTTTGGGACTCCACTCAGGATTTGAGTGCAAAATGCCAGTTTTAAAACACACCAGAGGTGGCAAAGCCCTTCTCAGAGCCTGACACAGGCCATATGTCTACACTGGAGTCACAGACCTGCCACTTACCCTCCCCTTTCCCATGCTCTTACCAGCTCCTCAGGACGTGACCAAAGCCACCACCTCAAGGACAGACATGCACAGCATTTTGTGACATTTCACTTCTTGTTTTGCTGTCACTAGCAACACTGATGTGAAAAAAAATAATGAAACTTAGCAATTATATAGATCTTTATATTTTGAAATCTCTGTACAAACATTACTTAAACAAAGCAAGGTAGTGTGCAAAACAGTCAGTGCTTAAAATAATCGACCAAGGGGGTTGTGCTTCAGCGGTGACACCGGGAGAAGGACAAGAATGCTGCAAGGAAAGAGACAAACCAGAGGTGTAATGAGGTATAATCCTCTTCAAATTTGGGGTTATGGATGGAGCAAGTCTCAGGGGCAGTATCTGAGAGTGTTCTTTAATAACCTTACACCAGGAAGGCAAAGCTGATGCATTTGCACTGTCACACAGGGAGACCGGGGAAGAGTAACTGCTTAATGCAAATAATATACAGCAATATTATACAGAAATATGTATAAATACATATTCACACACACACACTGCATCTTGAACTTGTTGAGGATGTCTCAGCCAAACTGCAACAAAAATGACATTGGTATGGTAGTGACAAAGATAGAAAAAAACATAAAAACACAGCAGTGACACCAACTGTGGATATTCCCCTCCAGAGAACAGGTATTATTTGAACTGTTCCACCTGCTGAGGCTGGCTCCAAACATGGCTCTCAACTCCTCCTTCCTGGAATGACTGAAGAAAACAAAGCACAGCTACCCACAAAACCAATTCCTGCCAACACAACTGCTGTTGGTGCAATTAACTGCCCATTCATTAACGGGGGACAGGCTGAAAGGTTCTGAAAAACACGGGACATTGACATGATCCAACAAGAAAGGTGTGCCCTCCCTGGTCCCCACAGCCCTGCCAGCTCCAGGATTCCAAAATTCCAGGTTTCCATCATTCCCAGCTGGCCAGAAGCCATGGAAGAAGCAGTTTGATTGGAAGCACCATGTGGGCATGATGCATTGAGGGCAAACTGCCACAGTTCATCCCCCAGCTGTGTTTTAGGGACAAACACCTGCCTGGGGATGAGCACACCTCATCCTGCAGCTCCAGACACCAAGCCTGCCTGCCCACAGACCCACACAACTTCCTCCCATGGGGAACCAACCCAAAATTGCTGCAAATACTCCAGCTGTTTGCATGAAGGAAGAGCAGCAAGCCCTCCAAAGCCTGGGATGTGCACACATGGCTGGTACATCTGAGCTGAGCTGTGGCTGGGGAGCACCTGCTGCCAGGTGGGCAATTCCTTTACTCCATGCTCCCTGTGCCTGCAGCCCAAAGGGCCTCTCCAACCAAACCTCCATCCCATGCCATCATTTCTACATTAGAAACCAGCAATTTCCATCTCTCCTCCTCCTGCTTCCATCAGATGCTGCCTCAGCAGGAGCTCCATCCCACTGAGCCAGCAGCAGGACAGGGACCAAGGCCAGCAGACTTCCCTTCTTCCAGCCCTGTGGCAGGAATTTCAGCATCCCTTCTAAAGTCCCTCCTTGTGCTCTTACCAAAACCTCTGTGCCTGTGCTAGCTCTGGCCCCAGGATAAACATTACCTCCTCTCCCAACAGCAGCACACAAAGTGAAGGTGGAAACATTTAAGCTCAACTGAAAACACTTGGTACTAGAAAATAAATAAATGGGTAAAGAAACCCAACAGAAACCACACAGTGATTCAGAGACAGAACAGTAATATCTTACACATTTTATTTCTGTGGGGTTTTAGGCTTTAAATAACATGAGACATTTTTGTTCTGACTCTATACCTGAATTGCAACCCTCCTTCCTTTCCAGTAAACTTTGGGATGATTTTCACAGTGGACAGTTAATGATGATGAAATTGGAAAGAATTTCAAGTGCAGCTTCTCTGCAAGCATGAGTCTTCCAAATATTAATTTAGGGAATGGAAATAAAACTGTTTTGAAAAACGCTGATATTTTAAAACCCCAAAATTTTAATTATGTGGTGACCATGACTAAGCAGTTCTTAGAACACATTCTCAATTCCTGGCTGTTGAGTTTTTCAAAGCCACAGCTTGGTTTCCAAAGGCAGCACTAACTGCATGACATGGGCTCTGCCTCCTGCTCCCAAACACTCTGAACCAGCAGCTTTCACTTGTGCACATTTGCACTGAGAGCACAGTGAGTTTTGGGGTTTCCCTTGGCTACATGAACTCTTGGACATCACAGAATCATGGAATGGTTTGGGTTGGAAGGACCTTAAGGCTCATCCAGTTCCAGCCCCCTGCCATGGATAGGGACATCTTCCACTATCCCAGGGTGTTCCAAGCCCTATCCAATTTGGCCTTGGACACTGCCAGGGATGGGGCAGCCACAGCTTCCCTGGGCACCCTGTGCCAGGGTCTCACCACTCTCACAGGGAAAAACATCTTCCCAATCTCCCATCAAAATCTGACCCCCCTTAGTTTGTGGCCGTGGCCCTTGTCCTGTCACTCCAGGTGCTCTCCTGGAGCCCCTGCAGGCACTGCAAGGGGCTCTAAGGTCTGCCCAGAGCCTTCTCTTTTGGTGAACAGCCCCAGTTCTCCCAGGCTGTCCCCAGAACTGGACTGATGAAATGCAAACACCAGTTCTGTGACCCTGAGCCTTTCAGCTGCCAGCTCTTTCAGATTGAGAGGAACCCCACACAAAAATCTACTCTGCAGCTTCCTGTGCAGTAACCAGCCATGAAAAGGTTTCTCCAAGACAAGGAGAACAGGAGAACTGCCATCTGTACAGAAACCCCAGTGCTGTGAAGCCCTAAGACAGCAGAGTCACTGTTCCCATCACAGCTGTTCCAACTGGACATCCCCACTGCCAACAAGCTCCTACACAGAAACACTCACACAATCAGTAACAATCATCTACACTCACTACCAGGTCCTGAGTACAGCCATAAGCAAGATTTCAAGTGTTACCCTTTAGGCCTAGATTTTCTTAAAATTATCCTGCAGAACTTATATATATAGGTGTGTGTATATATATACATATATATATTTAAAACATCTATATTTAAAATTATTTTCTCTAACCTACAAAACTTTACTACAAGCCAGACTGCCATCTGGAGAAAAAAACACCTTAAATTCAATTTGAAGTATTCATCAACATTAAAGTTGTTACTCTAAGTCCTTTGAAGATCCTGAGGCAACGACTCAATAATAATTATGTAAATATTCAACCAAAATAATTATATAAATATTCAATCAAATAGAAAGGGAAAAAAATAAAGAATAAAAGAATGGAAGCAGCTCCCAGAGCAGCAGTACAACTCCCCTGTGCAGGCCAGCTCCCACCTACCCAGCTCAGGCTGTCCAGAGCCTCCAAAAAGCTGGTCTCCTATAAAATTTGTCTTATCTTTTGCAGTCACTTGAGATTATATCCACTGCTATCCTTCCTTGCTCAGTGACAGTGATTTCCAGGGAACTCTCCCTGCTTCCTTCCACGTGTGACCTGCACAAAAAGGAACAAGGGATTGAAGGAAGCCAAGCAGTTATTTTACTGACTCCTGGAAGACAGATAAGGATTGCACACAATCCTGGAAAAATTCTTTTTAAAAACCCAGAATGACCAACAAGAGAACTCTTCCTCATAAATAACCTGACACTCGGTCAAAAGATTTTGGCATGGAACATGCTTCTGTTACAATTTCATGTTAATAGTTCATTTCAACAGCTAAAAAACTATGTCTATAATACTATTTAAATATTTGGTTCATATTTTTGACTTCATAAAAAAAAATAGTTCGAGCTACTACTTTCCTAGTCCTCAAAAAAAAAAAAAATTCAGAGAGAACACCAACTTTTCAATGAGTCCCTTAAAAATGTGTATTTCACCTGAGAGCAGCAATGACTCTGAGGAAACACACATAGTGTGAACCACCTCTCCCTCAACCCCACAGAAACGTGTTCACACACTCAACTACAGCCCCAAACTTCTGCAATGTGACCAGGACAAGGTCAATCCCAAAGGCTGGTGTCCCAGTGCCTGCAAAATCTGCCCACAACTGAATTCCTTTTTGTTTTGGAAGAGGTCAGTGCACACCTCAGCTGGATGATGATTCCTAAAGCCTTGTTGAGCCTGCAGAGGCTTTAATGAGAAGCTGACAGGGTGACTGAAGCCACCACAAAGGTGAATTAACCCAGTCCTTCTAAGGCAGCTTCTCCCTCTGGAATCTGGGAAAGGCAGGAACCTCTGTAAGCATCAATTCCCTGAGGGGACCCCTGGGTCACAGACTCTCCTGCCTTCCCAGAGCAATGTTTGCTGTTTCCCATAGTACCATCCAAATGTACTTGGGTGCATTTTTTCCACCTCAGTGTCTTCCTCCCAGCACATGAACCCAGAGACTTCAACTAATGCACAGGTGATTGTCAGGTCTGATCAGGTTTTGAAGCTGGGAACAGGTTCCTACTGGAGCAGAAATGCCTCAGCACTCATGATTGGCCAGAAGTGGGTTCACACCAAAGTCTTCAACACCCCCAGGACTTGCTGAGCCCAGAGCTGCTCCTTCTACACAGCAGGTAATCAAACCTCAGCATCTCACTCCCACCTTGCATTTTTACATAAAGCAGAAGTGTCCACACCTTCAGGAAAAACACTTTTTAAAGGAATAGTCAAAACAGATGGACACACATTTGAGAGCAACTTACCTAATTAGCTTCATGATGCCCATCACACATGTAAAGCCCAAAGGCAAGGGAATCTCAGACACAACAACTGGGCTGAAAGCAGATATAACTCACAGGAAAGAAGTTTTAAAAACTGGTTTCTCTGTTACAAGAGCTTCCAGAGGAGAGCAATTAATACCCAACAAGTGACTGGATTTGGCAACTCAGGCTTGGTGCCCCTAAAATGAGCAGATGTTTTTTAAAGCTGATATTTTGCTGTTACAGTTCAGACTGTATTTGGATGAGTTCCTGGGATACACAAATCACCTACTTCTAAACAGGCTTCTGCATGTTATAGATTGAACTTCTTAACTTACAAATAATTATTTTGCTGTTTCCAGTTTACAATGGTAAAAAAAATGAAGACTTCACAATGGGTATAAATGGGAGGTAAATGTATTTTTAAAAACAGAATAAAAAGCTGCATGTTAAAAACTGGCTCACAGACTAATAAATACATACATCAAAGACATGAAATTTTCAGCAGCTGGTTTTAAAGAGCAAGGAATTGGGGAAAAAACTAGCTGTCCAGAATCCATTCTGGCTCTGTGGTCTATGTACTAAAAATATCTGCAGTTGAAAAACAAGTTAACAGAGGAGTAGAATCAGCTTTGTCACCTATTTTCTTTTTTAAAAATTAAGCTACTTCCTCAAAGTGTGGTGTAAAACCTAGAGAAACTATTCATTTCTTCATGCACTTGATGACATTGAATTAAAAAAGAAATTATTTTAACCCAGAAAAAATGAGTCATTGTATACAGTAAGCACAGCCTTACTGCAAGTTTTCTACAGTAAAAGTATTTCTAGAAATACACCAGAAATTACTTTCCTATAACAAAATATACAATTATGTGTTGGATCATCATTGAGTTTCAATACTTAGGCAAAACAGAAACAGCTACTGTGAAGTTTCAAAAACAAACCCAAAGAAACCCAACTCCAAAGAGCAGAAAGATGCTTTGACAGTGGTGGAGATGCCAAGAAAGCAATGCTGGACACCAGGAATCTCCAGAATTCCAACTCCCTTCCCAAAGTGATGTGCAGTTTGTGAATCAGGCTGTGAGAGAGAACTGATCCTGTTCTATGGGCTTCTCCACCCAGGCTCCAAGTCCTGCCTTCAGGAATGCTTTAAACAAACACTCTTTAGCAGTTTGATACTCAGTGGCTCCTTGCTTGGTGTCGTGGTACAGGTTGGGCTTGAGGATCTTGGAGCGCAAGCTGGAGGAGAGCTGTGGGGGTGGGAGACAAGAGAAGGACAGAGACAAGACCCTGTTAAACCAAACAGTACCAGAGGGACTGAGTTATTTAAACAGCAAATATTAAAACAAGGTAAGGAACTATCAAACAAATTGGTGAGGCCAAAAAGCCACAGACAGATTTCCTCAAAGTTTTCTTTCTGAGAGTAAAGAGTGAAACCTCAGCAGTGAAAAGGGCATTATCCTTCCAGATAAATTAAAATGCAAAGGCAAGATCTAAGGAGACAGCACCCTTTGCTTACTCAGCTATCAGCTAAGGAATATGCATTTTTGGACCAGGCATCATCACATTAAAGAGCAAGTTAACAAACACATTGTTCTTCTCCATTACTGCATGGAGCAGCAGCTACCTGGCCTCAAGCTGCACCAGGGGAGGGTTAGATTAAATATTAGGAAAAAAAAAATTTCACTGGGAGGTGCTGTAAAGCATTGGAACAGGCTGCCCAGGGAAGCAGTGGGGTCACCATCTCTGGAAATCTTCAGAAAATGTGTGGTTGTGGTGCTAGAGGACATGGGTTAATGTGAACATAGTTGGGGTGCAAGAGGACATGTGAAAACTGTTCTGGTGCTGCACTGATGGACCTGCCCATCTTAAGGGTCCTTTACTGATTCTGTGGTTCTAACATGAGGCTTGGCTTAAAACAGGCTGACAAAGTGGCTTCTGAGTACAGAAAGCACATGCAGGTGTTTCACAGAGACTCAAGCAGTGGCCAGTTTGGCCCTGTGGATGGTTTAATGTGAACATGGGCTGTGGCGCTGCGGCGATGGTTGGACTTGACCACCTTAAGGGTCTTCTAATGATTCTGTGGTTCCAACATGAGGCAGAGAAAGTGGCTTCTGAGTGCAGGAAGCACTTGAGAGGCCCCAGAGGAGTGCAGCCTGTGCCTGAGGGAGCTGTACCTTGGCGTGGATGCGCATCCAGCGGCTGTAGAAGGCGTGCTTGCAGAGGCGCGAGGCGCGGCCCATCTCGTCCTTGCCCGTGGTGGCATTAATCACCTCCAGGCCCGAGTCTCCCACTGTCCAGTTCACACTGAAGTTGGGGGCTTTGCCTGGCTGACGGGCCTCTGCGTTGCTGATACCTGAAAGAGAAGTCATGTTTAGTGAGGGTAATACATACAAATGCTTGACTTTTGGGGTTTTTTGGTGGGTGTTTTTTGTTGGGGAGTAAACAGTCTTAGGAGCAGATCTTTCATTGTGAGGGCATTCTCCTGCAGATTTCTCAAGGAGGTGACACCATGGACATCCCACTCTCATTCTGGCCAAAGTGTGGTGTAAAGCACACCAAAAAAAAGCAGCCTCCTTGGCAGAGAGGATCAGAGAGAGCTCTGTGGGAGGAGTTCATGGGGTTCATCTCACTTCCAAATGGATGTGGAACTATGAACCCTGGAAGTGCTCACGGCCAGGTTGGGCAGGGCTTGGAGCAGCCTGGGATAGCTGAAGATGTCCCTGCCCATGGCAGGGGTGGAATGAGATGGGCTTTACAGTCCCTTGCAACACAAACCATCCCTTCATTCTGTTGAAGGAGAGCCCCATCCTCAGCACTCTCCAGAAATCCAGAACTGGCAGACATTTCCAGCATAAATCCATTTTCTTCTAGCTGACTCCCCACTTTACACACCCAGAGTTCTACACTGAGCCCAGAGATGGGCAACCACAGGACTCAAATCTTTGCTCAGGTGTTAAATGATGTGACACCTTCCATCTATCCCCAGGGATGGAGAAGCAAAGCCACCACAATCCAACCCAAGCACAAATGCAGTCTGGCTGTCTGCCCAGGGCAGGATTTATTCCCCACACCACTCCAGTGCTCAAAGAGGGACTACACACAATGAAGGTCACAGCAGCTGCCTACTCAGACATTCCAGAGGTGACAAAACTCTATTTAAGATGTCTCAGGAGAGAGCAAAGCACCAGGGCAATTTGTTCTTTGGAGTAAATAAAAATCCCACTTTTACTTTAAGGCAGCTCTGGCAGAGAACTTATTTCAAGTCTACTCCACTGTTAGGTCAGGTCCTACACTTGATAAAAGCTAAAGGATTGGTGGAAATTGAGCATGAGCAACACAGCAGGATGCATTTCTGGCTGATATCTGGAAGCAATCTAATAAAGCTGGGCACCTGGGAGCAGGACTGGCTCACCTGGCTCAGGCTCATGGCACCTCTGGGCCCAGTTCCCTGTGTGCAAGACCTACAAGGTCAGAATGACTCTGTTTGCTTCCCATCATCAATTTCTCATTTAAGAAACAAAGAAATCTTTTGAACTATAAACCACTAAAGCTTGTGTATTTTTACCCTTGATCAGTCTTGTCACTATGACTGATAAGAAATAATTAACAGAATAATAACAGAAAATAACCTGTTATTCCCCATGTCCTTAAAATATAAGCTGAAAAAAATTGAGGATTGGAACAAAAGTTGGTTTTGGCAAAAGTGCTAAGAATCGATGCCACATGACAATTTTTTGTCTTTTTTTTCTGCTTTATGACATCTATACCATTACCTTTTCTTTCATTCCATGCACTATTAAACAAGTGCAGGATCAGACAGAGGTGATCAAGTACTCCAAAATACTTGTGATATCACAACAGCCCCACAAGCAAATCAAAAGGTGAGAAAGCTAAACATCCAGTATGCACTACATTTCCATTATAATTACATTATTCCATTCCCTGGTTTTTGATGAATTAATTAAATTAAAAAAAAAGAAAACCACCAAAACCAACCAGATTTAGAATTTCAAATAGATTGAATTAATAACAACCCATCCAGCTGCTTATTTGTATGCAAGAACCCTGGAGAGATGTCAAAGGAGTCCCTGGATCACAAGAAGCATGGACAGGGGAAAAAAGGTCATCTCAAAATTAAAGCATTTGATAAAACTTTAGGTGGGTCATATCTTCCCCTCAAAATCTAGACATTAATATAGCTTAAAATGCTGAGATTAGAAACAGAAAAGAAATTTAGGATAAAAAGTCAAATATTTCACTCTTCTTTGAAAACTAATAGAACTAAAGCTATTTAAAGAACTTATTGTTGAATATTATTACAAAGGGATATAAAAAAATAAAAGCAAAGGTCAAAGCTATTTGTGCCAGTGGTTATATAAATAATAAAGTCTGACAGTTCTTTGAGGAGGGAGCTAGAACAAGCTTCATTAAAAAGGACACAGAAAGCTGAGAAACACCAATGTGAACAGGAGGATAAGAGGTACCAAGGGAACAGCCAAATGAAAAAATCACCAGAACTTCTGCTGAAGGATTTATTTTTGTCTACCTTAAAAACAAATTCATTAACACTTGGATAAAGATGGTCTCTTTGGGAAGAGTGAGCACAGCTGGAGACCCTCCAGTTTGGGGCAGAGCTGGGATGTCTGTGGGGGGAAAAACTGAGGTAGGATCATTAAAGATACGAAATTATTTTTAAACAGCAATAAGAGGAGCAATAGCAAAAAGCAGCAGAAAAAAACCTCACATACTGGGTGTCCAGGCAATGAAAATACAGATGAAATTCCTCACAGATGAATATAAAGCAACACATATCAGGAAAAAACCCAAAACAATCTTGCACACGGAGTGCTGGACTTGGAGCTCGATATTGGCTTTCAGGAATGAGATTTGAGTTTCTAATATTCAGTTCTACCAAAAGGTCAGGTCAGTCACCAGCAGTAATCAAAGTGAATGTCAGGAATTATTAGTGAAGGATCAAGGAAGGGAACAAAATATATGGCACTACACAGAGTAGTATTGCTGTGAGTATCAGGTACTGCCCTGCTCCCACCAGCACAAAAATGGGGCTGCAAAATGATCCTCATTGAAAGGGTCTCTGGGCAAGGAACAACAAAGGAGACTGAGACACTTCAGCTTGCAAAAACCAGGAGTGATGTAGGAATATCTCAGAGGTATAGAAAACTGAGTGTCATGACCACTGGATCTCACAGAGCACTGAGTAAATTTGCACAAACCTTTGACATTGCACTCCTTACTTAAGGAGGCTGTGGATGGCAAAAAGTTGAAACCATTTCAAAACATGGAAGCAGGATGTGTTAAGGGTTTCTAAAAGAAAACCTCTTTTTACAGAACTTTCTCAGCTAATCAGGCTGGACAGTGAGGCAAGACAGGTATTTCTGTTCTGGTTCATCCCTCTGGTGGAAATCAATCCCAGAGGGGGGTGGGGGGTGTGGTACAAGAAAGAACACAGAACTGGAGACAGGTATTTCTGTTTGTTCTGGGTAGGAATACACTGGAAAATATGTGAATCCAAGAGTACATGGGCAGCTACACAACTGCCCCAGCTGAATCTAACAGCAGAGGGCAGAAAATCAGCTTGCAAGAGTGAACCAGTGAAAGAAAATAGATCAACACAGTTGTCTGCCCAACCTCCTGAAGAACCTTTCTGTACATTTTTGAGATGTGTATTCTGGTGGAAACTCAACAGCTGAGAACATTTCCAAACTCCCTCTGCTGCACAGCAAGTCCTGGCTCAACTGTTTAAACAGATGGTTCTATTTCATGGCAAATAGATGATAGCACCATTGCAGAAAGATGATTTTCAAGAAGACAAGGTACTGGCACATGCTGTGAAAAGGATAACAAAAACACTTCTCACCCTGTCACAAACCTGCTGTCTTGAAGAGCTGATTAAAATTCCCCAAAATCAGCAAAGACAGTCCATACATCAGCTATTATACCCACACAACTATTAAATATTTGGTACATAGTGTTGCATCTGTTACTTAGTTGCTAATATAAGGACAAATAAGTTATTTAGCATTTTTATACATCCTAGTTCAGGGAATCCTTATCACCTATCTTACCTAAAGAATTACTCATTGTTCACAATTGCTCTTTCCCCCACTCCCTCCTTAAATCTTTTTTTTAAAAATTCATGTCAATCTTCAAACATGCTTTAAAATGATGAGCTGCTTTTTTTTTCCCCTGGAAAACAAACACATGCCAAAATGCTAACCTCTACAGAACAAAGCAATACACACAGGGAGAGGCAGGATGAGATTTCAGTTTTAAAGCTTTCAGAGCATTACTGTAACAAGCCTTTTTAGAATTTAAGACAGGTGAGGTGTTATCTCTGTGCATTTTGAAATTGGGAAGCAGGTGTGTCTATCTTGGCACACTGACAGATGAAGGGACCACTCCACAAAAATCTGCAGTGCAAGAGAAGTGACAGGGAGTGCTAGCACACTGTTCCACAGGTGGGTGGAGGCTTCCCTAAAGCCTTCAGCTCTCCTCACATCTTCCTAGGGCATGCTCCAGGCAGGAATGATGTGAAAACTCATCCCAAGTTTCACCCCACCCCAGTTGTTTCCCACTTTTCAAGGTCCTTGCTATGGTATTTCTGGTTATTCTGTTACAACCACGACTTCTCTATTGCAAGCAGCAAGCAGTTCACTCACAGCACACAGTTTTTGCAAGGTTTTGAGGGCTACAACATCACAATGCTACTGGAACAAGACTTAGTTTTGAGAGCTACAAAAATCACAAAGCTACTGGAACAGAGTTACCGGCACTTCTCCATGAGATACTTGCCACTAAGTAAAGGTCTGTTGAGTGTATAAAGAGGTGGAAGGTCTTCTATCTCTGCTATCCTCTGGTATACGGCTCTGGATAGATGATCCCCATGATATAAACTCCCCAAGATGATGCTAGAGAAGTAAATTGGCTCCACAAAGAGGCTAAGTAAGGCTCCTTGAATACCCAATACGTTCCACCTAAGAGGGAGGGAAAAACAAAACAAAACAAAAAAACAAAAAAACACTTTCTTTTTAATGGAACAAGTAACATCTGCCAGACATAACAGCAGTTAATCACAATGGAGCAGACTTCCAACCCTTCCTCCTGGCCAGCACATGGTAGCAATAAGCTGTGACACCTGCCAGAATTTCAGAGATCAGCTATGGGGATACTCAGTGTGATCCTGAGTGAAATGACTTACAACAGGAGCAGACTGTCACTTGTACCCCTGCTAACATGTCTGGTGATGCACTTCCTAATGCCAGAGATGGACAGGATCATTCAATGGGAGAAAGCCAAACTGGGAGATTCTCCACCAGAAACAGCAGCTGATGCCTCCAGAAGACACCTGGCAGGGAGAAGATCCTGCCCAGAGCACAGGGAGGATGGTCTGCAAGACCTCCATACCTCAGCACCACAAGGAGAGGCCTGTCCTTCAAACCCTAGCACAACTATCCACATCCTGCTGACAGAAAGGGCATTGCAATATCCATGGGCAGGGACAAAACTGAATTTGAAAAGTAAAAACATACAAAGAATGCATGGAGTCTTTGCTCCCTTTGCTTGCTTCATAGATTCCAAACATAAATCCCTGTCTGAGCACTGGGATTTACACTGGATCAGGTCTGGTGGCAGGGATATAGAATGCCTAAGAGCAAAATCCTGATTTTGATTTTGTTTTTTTCAATTGTGTTCATTTGATGAAGTTTTGGCTCTCAATGTCTCTCTAACTGTCACACAAAATACTTTTGAAAACCTCAATATCTCCTGCACTGAATTTTCACTGCCTTGGTCTGAGGAACACTGAAGCATTACAGAAATAGCATATTTCAGTCCAGAATATTTGGCTTGGAAGGGACCTGAAATATAATCTGGTTTCAAACCCTGCCATGGGCAGGGACCCCTTCCAGTGTCCCTGGTTGTTTCAAGCCCTGTCCAGCCTGGAGATGGAGCCCAAGTGCAACAGCAGGACACCAGCAGCAGGAGAAGTGTCCTTTGGTGCTTGCATCAAACAGAGGAGCACATCAGCTCTCTTGCTCCCATGGAATGGTTGTCCTTACTAAAAACCCCAAGCTACACCAGGTTGCAAGGTTCTCCTGGGCAAACAGGGAATTTGGATGCTGCTAACAGTGTTTCCTGCAACTTGTGCTGGGATGGCAGGGCTACACATCAGCATCCATTCAGGCCAGAAACTCCACACTACAACAGTTTCACTGCTCAAAAACTGAACTACACAGGCTGGCTTCAGAACATGCAGCATGCTTCCTTTTTTTTAACATAAAAATGGTAAAACAAAGATTATAATATCCAAAGAAACTATTTCTTTGCATATCTTTACTGATGATGAAAATGGAGGCAATGTGCATTAATTTACTCACCTGTCATTAAAAAAGCTGACCCTAATAAGTGAGTAAAAATACTGTGCTAATATGAGGTGTGTTTTACGTGGAATAAAGGCATATTTTTTATGAGATTGAAAATCCAAAACTCTTAATATTCATTAGGCAGGGTTGGGTGGTGGTTAGGTTTATAAAACTAGCTTTAAATTTCATTGTTTTAATAAAAAAACTCTCTACAGAAATGTATTCTTTATGTCAGAAACTGGTTCTAGTGCAGAGATAAACATGAAACCCAAAAGAATCACAGACTCACTAAGGCTGGAAAAGCCCTCTAAAATCATCAAGACCAACCACTAACCCTGCTCAGCACCATCTGTTTGCAGGTGCCACATCCACACACCTTCTGCACACTTCCAGGGACACTCCAGCACTCCCTGGGCAGCCTGTGCCAGTGCCTGGCCAAGTTTTTCCCCAATATCCAACCTGAACCTCACCTGGCACAGCTTGAGGCCATTTCCTCTGGCCCTGGCCCTTGACACCTGGGAGAAGACATGAACCCTCAGCTAACTCTGCCCTCCCATTCAGGGAGCTGTGGAGAGCAAAAAGGGGACCCCTGAGCCCCCTCTCCTTCAGGCTGAGCCCCCTGAGATCCCTCAGTCTCTCCCTGTCAGATTTATGGTTGTGCTCTGCAGATCATAGGCAGAGTGAAAGAAAGGACTGCAGGGAGACTTGCTTCTTTTTCATGCTGTCAAACAGTAATATCTCACTTCCATTAGCATGAACATAAACAATTGGAATGAATATCAGCTAAGAAGAAACCACCACCAGACAGCAGTTTTTGAAAGGCCACAGGCATCATCTCCAGAAGTGGTAAAACTGGCTTGTCCTCCAGTTTCCAAACACAGATTGTCAGAACTCACACCAACAAACTGCTGCCAGTACAGCATTAACCTTTACTGAAAACACTTCTTTTTTATTAAATTAAGGGGCCAAATGCTGTATTTCACTACAAACCATGAGGGGCAGAGCAGAAAAAGCAAAATGCACCACAGAAAACTTGAAGTCAGTGTTGTCTGTCCAGTGGAGCAATGAAACAATGGATTTTTTTTTTCTTCACATTAAAAATAGTATCAGAAAAGAGTTAGGTAAGTGAAGTGACTTAAATCTGGCTTACAAACCCAAATTTAGGTGCTAAAGAATGAGCATGAGCAGAACACAGGAATGCTGCATCACACAAACAGATACTGAAATGCCTCAAGTAAGGCAAGTAGAGCAGAGAGTTGCAGATGGGAAAGAACACCCAGGGAAGCAGGCAGGGAAACTCTTCTAGTGTAAACCTTCTCACTGGAAACACCTGGGATGCTTGTGTAAGGTAAGCAAAAAAAATTGCCTTATAATAATATTTAACATATTCTGAGCATTCTGGTTTTAAGTTATTACAAGAGTTTTCTCTGACAACCTTCAAAACCTTGACCTTAAAGTAAAACTGATATTTAAAGTGTAAGATTGGTATAAATACCCTCAAGATTTATGTTCCAAGTGCTGATGCTTAAACACAGGTGGCCTGATTTGAGCTGCGGTACAGCTGACAGTGATTCCTTCACTGCTGGAGTAGAAGGACAGTGTTGGGAAATGCTCCTTTCAAACCAGGACATCCCAACACCTTTGCAGGCTCAACCCCAGCCTTGGCCTTTGCAGATGAGTTGTGTTCAACTCCAGTCAATTTACACAGAGAATTTTCTCTCTGTACTGTGCTCACCTGATGTCTTATAGATGAGCACCTCAGTGGGAAATCAGAATTTTATAAACTTATCATACTCACTTTCTGATTCTACATGCACTACTCTAGATCTTGTTCATGACAGTCTGGAGGATGGATGCACCACCTCAACCTTCCTGCTGTTCTCAAGCTCACTGCACTGAAAACAGAGGGTGGAGAAACCAGAGACTGACACCAAATCAGGAGGAGTCCTCTCCTCCTTGCTATGTTGTCACATTTCTGCTCAGGGGTATCTACAAGGTCTGTGGATTTCTTCATGAAATGCAGCTCATTTCACAGCTCTGGACACATGAGAAGGTAAGCAAAAATTAACTCTCAGCAACACTTTCACAGCGTGCTGGTAGCACCTCTTGCCAAAAATAAAACCGGTTAAAAATACACATGCCAAGTAAAAATTCTCCTCTGAACTTTCCAAACCCAAAAGGTACAGAAATTCTGTTATTCACATGATTTTAGAGAAAATACAGAATTATGGGGGGGCCTAACAGCAGTAAGCCATAAAACTTGATGCTAATATCAAACATCTTAGTTACTAATTTTTATGCAGAGAGCAGGATGGGGCAGAGGAGTCACTATTGTGACCCACAATGGAACTGGTGTCAAAATTCATCTCAGGAAAACAAGAGTCTCCTGCAATTACTCAAATAAGGCAAAACCTGACAAGTGTTTACAGTTCAAAGAGCTTCTCGTATCAATATTATTTATAAACAACAATTGCTATGAAGAAATGAAAATGATTTAGTTGGCACTTCATTTATCACAAGTTTTTACTTGCAACTGATGGCAAGCGAGAGATGGTGTCACTGTGGGAAGATGTAGGATTATCCCAGAAAGCACTTTTCCTTCTGGCATGCAGAAGGCACAACTTCAAATTCTCTTTGCTCCCTAAAGAGATTAAGTCTCTAAGGCCACTCCTGTTCAAAAACCACAGCTGTAAACAGGCAGCAATACCTTTACAAGGAGTGAGAGCTTCTTTTAAATCGAGTGGCTGGGTCAGCAGCCCACACTATAAATCATAAGTGCAGCAAGTCTCTGGCCTTCAACAGCAGCTCTTCTCACAAACACCATTTTAGATTTGCAGTTACAGACACGAAAAAGTTTTCCCCCTGTAGCTGCACTGAGGAAACCACACAGCTCTAACTTGTCTCAGCTTTTCTGGCATGGCTGCCTGTATGTTGTTGGAGACTGCAACCTTATAGTTTATAACTTTTATGAAGGACTTTTGCCTGTTATAGCAAATCTGTATTACAAAAGCTGCAGAGAAGACCAGTATGCCCTGAATAGGTCTGACTGAGGCCCTACATCACTTGCTGATGAAGACAGGATAAAGTAACAACTCAGGGCTGGGGAAGAAGAACCCATTCACAAAGGGATCAAACTTTCGGGTGGAGATCACAGCTCCAGGGCTCTCAGCTGCCAGGCTGGCACAGAGCCTCAAACGAAAGGTGTGAGAGAGAGAAGTTCTGGGTGTGTGGTGCAAAAGCCTCTGGTCAGAGGCAGTGAGTGCCCATCCTTTGCTGTGGGGTCCCTTCCTCCCAGGAGAAGCTGATCCATGTGAAGGACAGCAGAGGTGGTGCCATGGCCCATCAAAGGCCCCCCAGACCCTGCAGGCAATGCAATGGACCCAGAGTCCTGCAAGGCACAGTGACAAACTGGCCCCTGCAAGGGAGGCACGTGGGTGTTCCCACCTGCCAAAAACACATGAATCCACGGGACTCTGTACTTTTTGGCATGGCATGGCCATGGACCCTCACCACCAAGATCAGATGGAGGGGGGCAATGAGATGTCATTGGGACCCTCAGAGGGGTGATATGCTCCTACCTAACCCCTATCACTCTGCCCTGTCCCCCTACCCCCTCACTATACTTGTTTCTTTCTTTTCTCTTTGCCTCTTTTACTATTAAATAAAACATAGCAATTTTGTGGCACCAAGAACTAACCTTGTTTGGTTTTAATCAGGTTTTGTGGTTACTTTTTGAACAAAGTTCTGTCCTTTCTATACACAGTTTTATATACAGACTTAGTTTTCTTTGCTCTTCTGGGTTTGAACTGGATCATAACAATCCATGAGCTCATTTGGAGAGGTTCCACAATGGACACACCTTGGGCAGTCATTTCTCCCCACCTCCCCTCAGGTATTTCACCTCAGTGCCACACAGCCACCACGCATCCAAGTGGCCACTGCAATTCACATCAGCTACTGTCACTGGGTTAAGAACTAGTAAGGAGAAATGCTCACTTTTGGGGGAAAAACGAGAGGAATACCGAGTTACAAATGTCCATTTGGATTTCCCACTCTGAATGAGCACAAAGCAAGGCCAGTGGATGGGTGTGTGATGTTCCTTCACATTAAAGTTTATCAGAAAAATGTTTTCTCTTGTTTAAAGTAGAAGAGCACCAATGACTTCCTTTTTAACAACTCAGCCTAGAAAGTTCTTCTCAGCTCCTAACAGCTTTTTTTAAGAAATTGTATGAAAAGGAATTTTGAGCTTCTCAGCAGGACATTAGCCATTAACTGGAATGCTTAATGAGAAGGTAAGTAATTATTTGAAACCAAAAATATGAGCAGAAAAACACATCAAAAGAAAAATGGCAAAAATCAACATTGTGAAGCACCATGGCAACAGGCCAGGATACATTTAAAACAAATGCATGTATATTAATGTTAACTCTGCTCAGAAACCACTCTAACACCTTACTGCAGAGCCACTGAGCTCTAACACACCAGGACAACCCTGTTTTAATGCTTCCAGTCCAAGTGGGATTGCACTCATGGCCCTCCCACATTTCCCAGAACTTCTCATGGATGTTCCTACCAGGCCTAGGAGGGTGCTGGCAAAGGCCAGAAACAGCAAGTTGGATTCTACAGATAATCCACACAGATGAGGCAGCTCAGATACCAGTGGTCTGATACAAGTGCAATCCCACAGCCCAAACTGATCCACATCTTGCCCAGGCTGTGATTGTGAACCTTGGGGAAAGCTCAGTGGGAATTCCTGGCCCTGAGGCACACTGGAGCACTGACTGCTGCACACTATGGAGCAAGGCATTCTCTCAAAGGTAAATGGACAAAATACATCAGGGCAATATTAAAAAAATAAAAAATAAAAAAAGAAGATGAAAATTTGGGCCTCCTTACCCGTCATACAGTCTGTGTTCTGTGTCAAGGGGGTCTATTTGCTTCCTTCACTGGCACAAACAAAATTATTCCCATTAGCCCCAAGGAGAGGAGGCAGCTAGCTATGGAATCGAGAGATGGATTCTGTTCTGCATCACACAAAATCAACAAAAGAGTCAAATGTGTTCTAGCTCAACAACTGGCTTTTTTAATATATATTTGCAATGACAATGTGCTAAAAGAATGTGGCATGAATCCCAAGTCAGGTGTTTGGGAGAAGCCCCTGGCATGAAATTGGGGAATTTATTTGGTGAATTTTACTGAAAATATTATAAAGAAGCTGAAATGTCATTTTTGCAGAATTACCTTTCCCCAGCTGCCTGTCCTAGCTTCTGAAAGGGCCTATTCATTTATGTTAGGGGTATTTAAACAAAAATAAAATGTTTTCCTTCAGTAGAGATGCTGATTACTTGAGACAAGACTAAAGGAACAAAGCCATTACATAACCTTCCTCCTCCATTTTTCATTTGCCATATGTAGTTCACAAGAATAGTTCCACCTTAATATCTTTAATAAACTCAGAATCAGGCTAATGGCGACTTGAGAAAACAGCAGAGCTCTTTTAATTAAAACATACACATCATTAAAAATAACTCAAGTCTCATTAGCTGAAAACCTTCACATTTCTCATCTACTTTGCAAGAGCACCAAGGCTGCAAACATGCAGACTCATTTAAAAAAATTATGATGTTGCAACTCTCCCCTACTTCCAATGCTTGTTAAAAGAATACTACTGCTGAAATTTTTTTTGTCCATTTAGGATTTTGAAAACAAACAACAAAAATCTTTCAATCTTTGTCAAAAAGAACAACCAAAAAAGCACTGTATGAAATAAAAATGTGGATATTTTTCTGGAAACAAAATATTTAATTTCAATAAAGTATTTGAACTATAATAACAATTCTAGAGTAAAAACTAGAAGTGCCCATCAATTAGGATTTTTAAATAGGGACACTTTTACCATAAAAAATAATAAAAATCTAAACTAAGCATGGAAAACGTAGAAATCTTTGGTATCATGGAATGGTTTGGGTTAGAAGGGACTTGAAAGTTTGTCCTGTTCCAAACCTGTGGCATGGCCAGGGACACTTTCAACTAGACCAGGCTGCTCCAAGCCCCATCCAACCTGACTTTGAACATTTCCAATGATGGGGTAAGGATATATATCATCAGAGGAAGTTATCCAAATATAAGTTATGCAATAGATTCATTGTACTGTTTTCCTAATGCTATATTACTTCAGGGAAAAAAAAAAAATCTAGAACATTCCTCTGCTATTCCCCCAGTGACAGAAACCCAAAACAAAGCTGTCATGACTTGATGTGGCTGGAATGATACAGAATGACTACACCTTGCCTCTGAAGCCAGCAAAAGGCCTGACACCAATTGCAGGTGAAGCATCAGAGCTTTCACAGGGGTGACAGCCACCCTCACACTATGCCTAAGCAGTGAGGTAAGTGACATTCACTGTGGGTACCATGCACCCCTGCTCTCTTGTAGGAATCACGGGATGGGTTTGGATTGGAAGCACCTTAAACATTCCACTCCCCTGCCATGAGCAGGGACACCTTCCACTATCCCAGGTTGCTCCAAGCCTTGGCCTTGAACACTTCCAGGGATGGGGCAGCCACAGCTTGTCTGGGAAACCTGTGCCAGGGCCTCCCCACCCTCACAGGGAAGAATTACTTCCCAACATCCCACCTAACCCAGCCCTGCTTCAGCTTAAGGCCATTCCCCCTTGTCCTATGCCCTCCTCCAGCAGTAACATCAACAGCAACAAAACCAATCAGTCAGAGTCTCACCTGGCTATCTTGTCACTGCAGGACATGGTGAGCAGCCTCTCTCCTTGCAGAACCCCATCCCAGGTCTGGATGGTGGTGGTGGAGCGCACGGGGATGGTCCCTTCCCCAGACTCGATCTTGGTCCGCAGCTGGCCCCGGGCTTTGCGGTTTGGATGTCTGTCCCCTTGGTCTGCAGGGCACAAAACACTGAGAATCACCTGAGGAACGTTCTCCACATCAGAATCACAATAAGAAAGGCTGATCTGAGGTGTTTGCCTGCAGTTACTGTGGGCTTACATCACAGTTCCTACTGCTCTTGGCAATTTAGCCACAGACACCTCTCACAAATACTGCCTTCCAAAACCCACTTGCAGTTACACCCAGCTTTCACCGAAGGAGCAGTAGGAAGCAGGCAGCTCTTGAGCTCTGTTCAGTGGGTTACAGAGTTACAATGAAGTTAATGGGCAGACTGTGGAAGGGGCAGGCAGAGAACTGCTGTTAAAGGATGGAAACAGAGAAAGGGGATGGTTAGTTCTGTAGGAATACTTGCTGACTCACTGGCTTATCTCAGTTAGCACCAGCCTCTTCAAGACCACAGGGCTCATCACTCTACACTGAACTTCTACCACAGAGGAAGAACAGCTCAGATTTTTTTGGAAGAGATCTTTTTCTAACACACTTCTATGCTAAAAGGAAAGAAGACACCTAAATTTTAACCGTGCTGCTTGTACATGCCCCAAGAATAATTTAAGCTCCCTTGGGTGGAAGAGGACTGCTGTCATACCCTCTTGTGCTGCTTCATGGGGTGAGAAAATCCGAGCATCACCACAAGGAGATGTGCTGATATAGAGATGGAACTGCACATTCTCCTTCAGCTTAAACCCGCCTTGCTCTGACCTGATGAAAATGGATTTTTGCTGATCTTCTTTATTGCTGAAACAGAGAACAAAGATGGAGTCAAAACTGACATGAACATGGAAACAGGCATAAGCTGGGCAGATTTAACAGCCATTAAAAACAAACACAGGATGGTTGAAAACTCTACAATATAAATCTAACAGTTATGACAATTAACAAAATTAAAGGACCAAGAGCCCGTGGCAATCCCAGATGTCAAGAGCTTTCAGGCACTTAAATGAATATCAGCAACCTTTAGCCCACTTGATATTATTTTGATTCATATATTTACATTTCACAAAATGATTGTCAATTATTTTCCTCTCTCATGACTGACACCTCACTGAATAAATGTTTTGTTCAACTCAAACCTGAGGGCAAAGGGCACGAGTCCTAAATTCAACATCCTAGTGCAAGTGCTTTACACTGAAATAATGAAGCCAGATGTTTTCCACAGACACCTTTTCAGCTCTGTGGCATCAGCCCATCTCCTTTTCCCCTGCAGCTCACCTTAGGTAGAGCTCCAGCTGTGTGTAGAGGAATTTGAGCAGGCACCGGCGGGCGATGATTTCCGCATGGCAGTCATTTAATGCCAGACCACGATCACTCATGTATTCACCATTGATGCACTTTGTCCCTGTAGAAACACTTATTACCAGGGCATCTTTCACATCTGTACCTGCAAAAGGAAATTTCAGGAAGGAGATACAATTAGCATCACTGAGTGATCTAGCAGAGCCCAAACAATGCTCTTTTTTTTTGGTTGTTTGCTTCTTTTAAAAAATTAAATGTTTTTTCTTCTGATCATTTATTTAAAACAAAAGCTTCACTCAGCCATACCTCCCTGCACAAGCACTGTCAGTGGTTCTCATGAGAACTACTCTCTTCATGCTGAAGTTCAGACAAGTTAAAAATTGAAAACCTGCAAGTAGAAAGTGCTGCTTCAAGAAGAATTATTAAAGCCCAAGATCCAAAGTGCTTTTGTTTCCTGATATTCAGGCAGCCAGCAACTTCCAGCTGTACCTTCTGGCCACCTATGCAGATATTCACAGCCACTTTAGAAATCTGAAAGGCACTGGTTGATAAAAGCAGCAACATGTTATGGAAGGGTATTGAGCCAACAAGAGGAAAGGTAAGACCAGGGAAAAAAGAAATGTAAATGCTTAAATCACTGTAAAGATAACCAGTATCATGTGTAGTTCTTGGTATTAAACCATGCCATGCAATAGGACTTTAAATGCTCATTGAGTGGGTGTTTTCTAGACAGAGAACTGCTCTTTAGCACTCAAAAAACCCAGCTGAATGAAGAGCTGGGAAAGGTCAAAATGCCACTTAGCAAAACACCCAGGGGTAAAAAAAGCTCAACAAGTTAAAATGAACCTGAGGCCAGCTGGGCCCTCCTGCCCACAGGAGAAGCACCAAGGATATGCAATGGGGTTATTTAATGCCAGGCATTCCCTAGACATATATTCATGGCAAGATATTTTCTTATTCTGTGTGAAGCTATTTCTTCAGTTAATCCAAAGGTATTCACAGGTTAGTTAAGTCTAAATTCTTTGGCACGTGACTCCTTTGGGAATTGCACATACAAGACTGTAAATAGCAGAAAAAACTGTTAAATATCACAAAACAAACAAAATGAACAAAACTACAGCATGTTCCTCATGGATTTGGGGCTAAAACAGTGTTATTAGCAGATGGAGGTCTGGCTGTTGCTCAGCAGAGCTTGAGGAGCATCAAGGCTTCCCAAACCTCCCCATGTGAGTGGGAGGACAAGAGATCAGGAGGGGACAGAGCTGGGACAGCCTCAAAATGAACATTCCACCAGGGGTTCACATGGATTGAAGACCAAGATAAACCTTAATGTGAGGAAAACTCAGCAGCAGCATGGTCACAGATGAGTTTAGGGCAGAACTTCACTGTTTTAGGTGATTTGGACAAGCAGAGATCTCGTGTCAGCACCCAGGGAGCCACAACACCACTGCTGACACGTGCACATCTCTGCCATCTGCCAAAACATAAACTCCTTTCTTCAGATATTTTTACTCAAATGACTGACACAGAGCACTAAGAATTTAATGTAGCAAGAATAACAAAGTACAAAATCTTAGAACCTTGGAAAGAAGCGTAATTCTTACATAACATGCCCAAACCAGGAATACTGACAGGGGATTTTATTGATTTTCCCAAAGTGTCATGATTAACTTTAAAACCTACATTTTGTGAGCTACTCAGATGTCTCAGGCAGAGGACAGGAACTCTGTGAAAAAAGAAGTATTTGCAGGTATAATTTTCCTGTAAGTACCTGAGATTTAATTACCATATTTAGCCCACCTTCAAGATTAAACAGTAAAAACACATTACAATACTGGTTGACTGAAAAGTTTACTAGATGCAAACAGAGCTCTCATATTTAAACATCCAAAATACTACTTTTTTTTTAACTTACCTGTTGTCATGACAACTCCAGCAAGGACTTTTCGACGTGCATGTGGAGATGAGAAATTTTCTGTCAAATCACTGAATTTATCTACAACCAAGCGTGCAACAGCATCAGCTAACACCTGTAGGACCACACATTTAAAAAATAAAAAATTAAAAATTACAGGAGCATTAAGTTATAAAGATTTGTGCTTTTAAAGGATTGGACAAAGCAGATGAAGTGAGTTTTTATTGTTTACTTTAAAAACTGATATTGAGGTGTCCCTTGTAAGAGAAAGCAGAAGGATGAGTGTTCCATGTCTACCAAAACAAGGTCAGACAGTGCTAAGCCAAGCACTAAAGTACTTCATGCCCATGATCCTGATGAACATTTGAGGCTTGGGAGAACAACTGGATAGACAGATAAGTCTATACTCTCATGCTCAAACCTCAGAACACATCATTTCAGTATCCTCAACATTGAACCTGACAATAAAACTGAAGTAAAAATCCATGCCCCTCAAACAACCCTTTTATAACAATCTAATTCCTTATCTAACTCTTACATAAATAAGGGCAAATTTGTTTTCAACCCTCTTTAAGGCTTCCTAGGTCCTATTTTTACAAGACCTATACAAAGTTAGGAATAGAGAATATCAGTGCATAACCCCCAATAAGCTATCTCAAAATTAGGAAATATTTCTGTCTTTCAGGAAAACTTGAACAGTCATTTTAAGTCAGGCTATAAGAGGGGTTAACTTCTAAAATGAAGGAAAGCAGCAGTCCTGCTCCTGCTGACAGACAATCCAGTTTTCAAGGCAGCTGGAACTGTAACTGCTACAAAAAATGAGTTAAGACCAAATTATTGAATTTTCCCCTGAAAAGAAACCACCACTTGTTGATAACCAGCAGTATGTGAGATGTTCTAGGTGTGCACACCTGGCCCACAGCTTGACACACCACAAAGACACAGGTATGGTGTGTCACACCCACCCAGTGCCATTCAGATGTTGAGTGAGGCACTGGAACAGAGAAACTGTGGCTGCCACATTCCTGGAAGTGTTCCAGGCCAGGTTGGACAGGGCTTGGAGCAACATGGCCTAGAGGAAAGTGTCCCTCTCCATGGCAGGGGGTGGGACTGGATGAGCTTTAAGGTTCCCTCCAACCCAAACCATTCTATGATACAGATGTTAGATGCCCTAGGGAAAAAGGGGAAAGAAAAAAAAATAAAATGGAAAAAAATAAAAGAAAAAGGTTTGAAGTCCACCAGCCTCATTCACCCCCATTTCCTTACCAAGGCTCATGAGAACCAACAGCCTGGAAATGACATGGGCATGCTCTCAGTGTTAACTTCCTTTTGGAAAAGCTTTAGCAGCCAAGACATAACTAAAGCTTGGGTGTCAGGATTACAGAGCTCAGCAGCTCTCACCAGAGCCTGACAGAAAACAGTGACCAGCAGCCACGTCCCAACTGCACCAGCTTCATCCATGTTTTGCAATCACTCAACTTGTGGAGTATCAGAAGACTCTTGACATTGCAAACACCAATTTTCTTGACACATTTGAATGGACTGCAACTCAGAAACTCCATATACTTGTCAGCAACACAATTTGGCTCAGAGATCACAAACATCTGGTCAGGCACTGATTTTCAAACACAGTCTTTTTGTTCTGACCCAAAATTGGGTTACAGTCCATGTTCTGCCAGCACCACAAGCACACAGCACTAAATCTGCATTTAATTGTTCTAGTGCTTACCTAACACAGAAAGCTGAACTTTAAGGTAAACACCCAAAAGAAAAAGCAAATAATTGGGTGGTTATTAATCACTCTGGTCTTACAAATGGAAAATTAATACACAAAAGGCTTAAATTATTAACCTCCCTGCAGCCATGAGGGCAGATTACTGTATAGCCAAGGCACAGAGTCCCCATTCCAGTGTTTTGTCCCTAGTCTCACTGCATGGTTATGGATAATTGCTTCCCAGCTGCTAGCTTTATGCTCTCATTTCTGTAATCCATGCATTTTCTGCTCTGCCCTACACTGTGATGTGCTGGGCAGCACATGGTAAAATCATGCTGAATGCCACTGTGATGGAATACAGAAACTAACTATTGCAGATGATGCCTTGGGAAGGCTGAGCTGGAACAGAGACTGGACAGAGCCAGAGAATAAAGGAGATATTTATTGAAAAGCCTTTAGGATACACCTTGGGCAGTGCAAGAGCCTGGCCAGGGCTACACCCAAGGTGGACTGAGAATGGTCACAAAATTAACACCTGGTCATGAGGTCTCACACTTTTATAAGTTTTGGTCCATTTGCATATTGGGGTTTAATTGTCCAATTAAGCTTCAGATTATGAAGTCCCATCCTTGTTTTCTCTCTTCAGTTCACCTTGTTTGCGCTTTTGGGCCTGAAAGTTGTACTCATTGTCCTCAGTCTCCAGCAGGAAAAGGATTTGTTTTGTCTCCCCACTCTGTGAAGAGCTCACTGACACTNCAGGATGGAGCTGCATCTCACAGAGCCTGGAACCAAGCTGGTGGCAAGGAAACCTAAAAATGCTTGGATGAACTTGGAGCCGGACACTGGGGAGGACTCATAAGAAGGACTGAGCAGAACTCAAGTGAGACAAAATGAACCTTGGAGATGCAAACAATCCAGGATGAACTGGAGAGGAGGAAAAAAATATCACTGCCAGAAAAAAGACAGATACATTAAAGATTTGTTATTTCTATTTGACACACAAATTGTGTGACAACAGCTGAGGAATAAACACTGTTAAATGCCTATAGATGTGGTCACTTAGATTTTGGTCTTTGATAAGAATACTCCCCCAAGACATTAGAATTATCCTGGTCTCCCAGGCAGTCTGTTGTAGTTAAGGGCACAGAAGAGAAGGGAACAAGACTTACTGCCCAGAAATTACATCCTGCTGTCCCCATCTCAAAACCATGGACTTGAAGCTGTTTCCACAGCAAGCCCAGGCCACTGACTGGCCTGAGTAGGGACCTTTCACATAAATAAATATTAATTGGAACAGAAATTGAACTCATGTCTCACCTTGCCTGTGAATGCTCTAACATCTGACACAGTTTCTCCACCCCTGCTCCTGCATTAAATCATTATTCCAAGTTGAGTAATTCAAAAAAGGAAAGACCTGAAATAGCTGACAGTTGGCCCAGTAAGGCATGTGAGCTCCAAGTTATTTTGGGTGTGTTGTTTTGGGTGTGTTGTTTCCTTTTCTGAGGAAGTCACAGTGAATCCACTCCTTTTCTACACACACAGATTGGTTTTGTTAAATCCAGATGTTGCAGCAATATTGTAGCAGAACCACCCTGATCATTCACACTTGAAAACACTCTGGAGCTGATATTTAGGTCAATCTGGAGCTGAAGGAAGGCCTTGGAAGGCCATGGAGGCCACCCAAGATGAATGCTGGTGATGCCCTGAATGGTGAGAAAAGCAGCAGCGAGAGCTCTCAGGTCTCACAGGAACTGACCCAAACATCTTCAGTCCTTTGTGCTCTCCTTGGATCTTCAGGGACCCTTCTCAAGCAAACACATTCTCCTTTGGTTTGCTTTGGGTTTTTGTTTCTTATCTTCACAGTTTATGGCTTATGTGAACTTACCACCACTGGCAAAATCAAGATGAACCAGGTCCTCCCCTTTAACAGCGACCAGCACACACAATTCAGAGAAGTTTCCTGTTATGATTTGAAGAAAATTCTGCCTGGTGGTAGAATCTTTCACTGCTTATGTTGCTGTATATTTCTTCCAATTCCACAGCAATTATTCCAACATATAACTCATGATATCCCCATAAATATATTCAACATGATCTTTTTCCCAGGTTTGAATCCATCACATCCTTGTTCTCCTGTACACACTGAGCACTCCATGGCAATGACCTGCCCAGAACTCCTTGGTACCTCTCCAGAAGCAGCTTCCCCAGATCTCCAACCATGTTCATAAGTATTTGTGTATCTTTTATATAATTGAATATTTTTTTTATCCTTCCCCTTGCCCCAGGTTGAACCAGGACTAAAAAGGCACACAAAGTACATGCAGCCACTCAGTACTGGTCCTCACCCCATTTCTCCTGCTTAACCTTTTGTTTCAATGTCTGTCCACAACAGAAAGGATAAATTGAATTAGGTGAATGATTAAAATTCTCTAATGCTGTTTTTCAAACTGATCTAATTTGCAGCTACACTGCTCATTTGTGTAGCTCAACTTGCTTTCTCTCACAACAAAGTCAAGCTTTCTCATTTAAATAACTGTATTTAAGCTTCAACGTGTACAATTTCCATTTCCAGCTCTCTGCACACCTTGACTCATCAGTTATCTTTTGAAGTAAACAGGAAATAACATTAGGAAAACCTCCATATCAGCTTTCCAACAGAAGCCATTAGTGGCCTGAAGAGGTGATACCTCCAACCAGCAGGATCCCACTGTCTGATGGAAAACATTTCCTTGAGGGACACCAGCAGCCTGGGCTGCTGAAGGTTTGAAGCATATACTGAGGAATTACTGTTACCAGCATGTACTTTTCTCACTTTGATTCCAAAGCATTTGGTACTGGCCTGAGAACTTTTAGGGACAGCACCATGCCATCTTTGACAGAGGTGTGAGATCCCTCTCATACCAAGATGCCCCAAGGGCTGG